>JABUQX010045456.1:22500-27500 GCA_015478945.1 Trachelipus rathkii | reverse complement strand
TATGAGGTCTCCAAGACAAATCACTATTTATATTTAGCCCAAGAATGTTTATGTGGTTTACAGGTGAGACTTTAGTGCCGTCGAAGGCAATAGAAAAGTTGGGAGATGTTTTAGAGAGGGATATATGAAAAAGTTGAGTTTTTAAAGAGTTGAATTTCACAAGATTGCGGTTACCCCACTGAGAAATCCTGACCAGATCAGCAAGAATTGAATCGGAAAGATGTAGACGAGAGGCAACTCTAGATACAAACGATGGAGCACATATGAAATGAGTGGAGTAATGGAGAGTTGAGTCATCAACGTAAGAGTGAACAGAGTTATAAGTACAGCTAAGAAGATCGTTGATGAAAAGTAGGAATAAAGTAGGAGATAAAACAGAACCCTGAGGAACACCACAATTAATATGAAAGGAGGAAGAGGTTGCTCCATCAACAAAAGTTGAAATGGAACGATCTGAAAGAAAACTAGACAAGGGTAAGCAAAGCGAAGGAGGAAATCCAAAGGAAGGTAGCTTAGAGAGAAGCATGCCATACTTTGTCAAAAGCCTTAGATATGTCAAGCGCTACCACACAAGACTCCCCATGGTCCTAAGGTCAGAAGACCATAGATCAGTGAGATAGGAAAGAATGTCACCAGTTGATCTCGAACTTCGAAAGCCATACTGACGATCTGAAAGAAGGGAATGAGATTCTATATGATCGAGGAAATGAGAGTTAAGGAGAGTTTCGCAGATTTTAGACAGAATACAAGTTAAAGCAATAGGTCGATAGTTAGAAGGATCAAAGCGACTACCTTTCTTATATATATATATATATATATATATATATATTATATATATATATATATATATATATATATATATATATATATATATATATATATATATATATATATATATATATATATATATATATATATATATATATATATATACTATTCGTCAAAATTAACGCAACACAAGGATACGTGGCGAAGGAAGGGTAGAAAAGGTTGAAGAACGCGAAGACACTTTATTGGACAATGACAATAACATGGTGGATTCCTTCCCAGAACCGTAGGTTGATAGAGTGTGAGGCCAAGGTGCAGCCAAAGGGTCTCGCAGTAGGGTTCGGAGGTTCGGCGCTGCAAACACACAATGTTGGTACGTACGGCGACGGCCGCGGGTGTTGTTGGGTCTGTCTCAATACCGTATATGACCCCCTCTACGGATGACTGCCTGCCACCGTTCTGGCATGCTTGATGAGTGGGCGAATGTCCTGAACAGTGATTTGATCCCATACGTCGTGCAGTGCCTGTCGTAGGTCCGGGAGGGTCCGTGGAGGGGTTTGCAGCTGTCGGATCCGACATTTCAGGATATCCCACAAATGTTCGATTGGGTTGAGGTCAGGACTATATGCTGGCTTGCCCGTCTTTGTAATTTGGAACCGTCCTAGGGTAGTTGCCATAGGATGATGGGGCTTTTATGTGGTCTTGCATTGCTGCGCATTAGGATGAAAGAGTCACCGATGTAGGGGGCATATGGCACGACATATGGTTTGAGGATGGCTGTGATATAACTTACAGCTGTAAGAGTGCCTCTATCGAAGATGTGCAACTCCATAGGCCCCGATAAAGAGATGCCTCCCCAGACCATAACCGACCCACCTCCAAACGGAGGCACCTGCAGCACATTGCATTGCGCGAACCTCTCCGTCGGTCGTCGGTATACTCTAGCACGCCTGTCCGAGGCCTACAGAGACACTCTCGACGCGTCCGTAAAGAGCACCTTGCCCAATCGTCGACCGTCCGTACAATGGATGTGCTCTCGGGCGCATGGCCTTGGCCGCGCTCTTCGATGCCGTGGTGCGCCGCGCAGTATATCGGCACGCCTCCGGGGCCTCGGTAATTGTGTTCCGCAAGGCGTCGACGCACTGTATTGTCACCACCCTGGTGCCGTGTACCTCCGCCAGCGGTATCTGAAAATGTCGTGCCGTTGTGTGGCGCTCTCGTAATGCACGCAGACGTATAAATCGGTCTTCCACGTGTGTCGTGGCCCTGGGCCTACCTTGTCCTCGCCGACGATCATGTGTCAGGATTTCCTGGTACCGTTGGATCACCCGTGCAATCGTTGTGTGCGCTACACCGAACCGTCGACCAAGTGCCCGGTACCCGTGTCCTTCGGCGTGGAGTGTTGTTATCTGCACGCACTGATCTCTTGACAGTTGACGTACTATCCTCTCTCCATGTTTATCGGAGTCGCTTCATACGTGACTGATCCCTCGCTTGATTATACCCCGACATAACCTAACCCCACTTCTCCCAGGTCTAGTTACGAGGTTTATGTTTTCCTAAATTTATCGCGGTGACGGCCCCAATACTGCAGCGAATTCTCTGAGGGGTGGTTACTTAGTTGACACCGATGTTGTCGTCTGTGTTGGTGGGGTTTCATGGGGTTAGGGGCCTTCCCATTCCTGCGAGTATATTTACCCTAGTGGTGCATTGTTTTTGACGAGTAGTGTATATTATATGGTAGAAGTTTAAGCAGTTAGCTGTACAATATACAATAGCACAATAGGTTTTAAGAAAATTAAGTCAATTGTAAAACACAAATTAGAGTTTAAATTAATATATATATATATATATATATATAGATCAGCTTTATATATCTATATATATATATATATATATATATATATATATATATATATATATATATATATATATATATATATATATATATATATATATATATATATATATATATATATATATATATATATATATATATATATATATATATATATATATATATATATATATAGGGTCAATGTTTAGTATAACCGTCATATGTATCTAAAACTATTAATGCTACAGTAAAACGAAATACATTGCTGGAATGTGGTCCACTTAGTAATGGAAAAATGAAAAAAAAAAAAAAAATATATATATATATCTCAAAACTACAATAGCTACAGCAAAAGGAATACATTTTTGGAATCCTTGTAAATTTTTCACATAGGAAAATGTAAAAAAATAAAAATAAAAAAAAATTATTGTTAAAAATTATAGTAATATGATTAGCAAGGCCTATTTAGATGGTAAAAGGCCTATTTAGAGACCTTATTGGTTTCTCGTTAAAATAAATAGACTTTCATTAAATTTTGCTTTTTTTTTTTTTACTAAAGAATACTCCAAGGTATACCGCCCCGCTGGATGGTAGGAGTTTGGGTCTCATCTCTGGGGAACTACGGGTAGATTACTCTTCGGGGAGGGTCTCCGGAACCCTGCTCTTTGGTATTTGGGTGTCGTGGGGTTCCTCCGCCCTCGCCTACGGGGTATGGAAAACATCCCCTCCGTTCTCGTCGGCTCGAGCCCCCTAGTGTGCCGTATAAAGTAAATTCCCATGTGAAATTTTACCAGGATTCCAAAAATGTATTCCTTCGCTGTAGCTATTGTAGTTTTTGAGATATTTTTTATTTTTTTTTTTTTATTTTTTTTTTTTTTTCATTTTCTCGTACTAGAATTGGACCAGCATTCCACCAATGTATTCCGTTTTACTGTAGCTAATAGTTTTTAAGATACATATGACGGTTATACTAAAGCGCTGGCCATATATATATATATATATATATATATATATATATATATATATATATATATATATATATATATATATATATATATATATATATAGTTAGCATATATATAGATAAATATCATATATATATAAATATAGCAGTAAAGAAGATATATATATATATATATAGCATAAGCTAAGATCTCTGGAAGAAAGTTCAGGCATGTAAACTAGAAAACTATAACATCTACAGGAAAATAAATAACATTTTTGATTTCAAGATGTAATTTCATCGAGGAAACCTAAAAAAAAAATTGTTTTATTCTAATATTTATTAATAACTTCTTAAAATTTAGTAATATCTTAGACCTGAAATAGTGCAAGCTCTGATTGACCTTGAAAGCTGCAGTAGTCTCGAGAGCAAAAGTTGCCAAATACCGTTTTTTGAGAAGAAAATATTATTTTTTCTTTTTATATCCTTTTAGGGGTTCGAGCCGACGGAGGGACAGAGGGACGAAATCCCCCTGTCGTCCCCGGTAGGCTGAGAAACCCTGACTCTATCCATCGTTCTCTTGCTTACCCGTGGGTATTCGTCCGTTTAAAAAAAAAAAAAAAAATTCAACATTTGGCACCTTTCCGTCCTCAGTCGGAGTAAGCGGCATCTTCGAATTGTCAAAAAACTGTAATATTTTAAACATTTTTAACAATTTTAATTTTTTAAAAAGCGTTATTTTTTTTATTTTTTTTTTAATTTCCGCGGTAAAAATGTCTCCTGATTAATAAAATGATATTTATTTTCGTGTAGCTGTTATAGTTTTCTAGTTACATGCCTGAACTTTTTATATTTTTATATATATATATATATATATATATATATATATATATATAATATATATATATATATATATATATATATATATATATATATATATATATATATATATATATATATATATATATATATATATATATATATATATATATATATATATATATATATATATATATTATCATTAGCTAGTATTTAAAAAAGTACTTGCAAATTATGATGGAGGAACAGAAGCTGATTAGCAAATGTTGGAATAAGACGATCTCTTTTCTTGTAAATGAAGTATTGTTTTGTTTTTTACCCTACTGCATATAGTTGGAATGGAGGCAAGATCGTCGTAAGGCTAACCACAGCCTACTTTTCCAAGGTGAATTTCACGAATGTGACGACCCCATTATAGGGTCTTGGACCAGAGTTTAAGATCCTCAAATCTGGAACCAGAACAGGATCTTAAATCGGAGGCGGATTGGTGACGGGTTCATAGAAAAACGTTTTTGACTTTTGACCATTGATGCATCAAATCAGGGGTTTTCGAGTCCCACAAAATCACTTTTGAAAGTTTCTGAGGTTTGGAAGACCGTTTTCAGAGGTATTGAACCTCAATATAGGAATTTA
>JABUQX010045456.1:15000-17500 GCA_015478945.1 Trachelipus rathkii | reverse complement strand
GTCAATCTTACGCCACAATTACAGCTGCCCCCACGCCTCCGCGTGTTAATCCGCCAACACAACCCCATCCTAACAGAACTCCTCTCTTAAATTCCATTGAAACTCAGGCATGTACTGCAACCTGTCTGCCTGTATTGCCCACACTACCAACTCCTCAAATAGTACAAAAGCAGCCCTTGATTCAATCTCCTGTCCAAAAGCCATCAACAACCCTATCCCGAGTACTAGCTCTCAACAAACCAGCAATGAAACTAAGCTGGTTCATCCAGTACAAAATTTGGAAAACATTTCCTGCCAAGACACACTGTCCCATACTTACCAAATAGGTTCACCAAACTTATGCAAGAGGACGGTCTCTTTGTCCCTTAATTCGCCTCCCACTATTACTCAAATCCCTGAAAAAGATGTTTCTAAACACACAGAAAAGAATAGTCGCCAAGCTAAAGATTATTCGTTAAAATATAGAGCATCCGAATTTTTAAACAAAAACACAGTAACCCCAGACTTAAAAAATGCAACTCAGAAGAGATCTCGCCATAAATCTACTCCAGAGACAAAAGCAATGGCTTCAACAGATTGTACTCAAACAATCACAGCTATTGAACAACCCACCAATCAACCTTCTAATAGTCTGCAAGATAATTCTAGCTCTTCTGAATCTTCCTATAACTCTTCTCCCGAATTTCCTATATCAGCACTCCCTAAGGGATTCTATACCCTAGCAGATGAAATGAATAACAGCTCCCAAATGGAGCTTGATGTGATGACCCATTCTCTTTCTAATGCTTCCTGCACTTCCGAGAAAGGTGAATGGAAAACTGTCCAACGTAAACGTCGCAAACGCTCTAAGCGTTCTGGGTCTGTTGGAGGCATGAAGAGAGACCCAGAGGTCCCCATTCTCCAATCAAACTGTCCAATCTCCCAAAATCACTCGCATGATGAATTACTGGCAAAATCTCTAGTATCAGACCTTGCCAATCCATCGAATCCTATATTGGAAACCAATATCGCAACCCCAACACATTCTCAAAAAGACAATACCCTTCCGGTGACACCTTCCTTCCCCATTTCCATGGAAACAACTCTATATCCCTCCCACATTTCTGAATCTGCTTGCTTAGCAGATACTGATACCGCTCTCATTAATAAACATGAGCATTATGGTTGCTCTTCTATTGACCAACCAAACCCACATAATAAGTTGGACTTAGTTGAACTCAACTTATCTCGCATTCATGGTGAAGCCCCTTCACCAAATACATCTGAAAACTCCTTCCCAAAAGAGGTCATACAACCTAAATCTCTGTTGTATGACTACTCTTTACCTCCAGGATATGTTGCCCCTCCTCGCCGAGATCCACGTCTCAACCTTTCCTCTCCATCCGAACCCACCTCCAACACTACCCCTAGTCACATAGAGACAATTGTCTCTAAAAGACCATCATCATAATATTTATAACAACTCAGCATGGCCACTTTCCTTCAATGGAATTGTCGTGGTTACCACTCTAATTTCGAAGAACTTGTTCAACTAAATTTACACCAAAGTGTATATGTTTACAGGAACTTCGACTATGTCATCGTGACTTCTTTCAACCGTCCGAATATAAATCGCCGTTAACCTCTATAGAAAGAGGTGACAATGATAGGGGAGGTGCAGGAATACTCATTCACAAATCTGTCCCCTATTCTCCAGTCCCTCTCCAAACCAAACTTCATGCAGTAGCAGCACGAATTCACTTGTCCACCGACCTTACTATCTGCTCAATCTACTTGGCTCCGAGTAGTGAATTTACTAAGGTTGACTTAGCTGATCTTTTTAAACAGCTCACTACTCCTGTTGTTATACTACGAGACTTCAACCACCGCCACCCTTTATGGGGCGACACTGTCACTTCGTCTAAGTCCAGGATCTTATAGATCTCCTAACCCCTTTTCCCTGGGATGCCTTAACACAGGACTTCCTAAATATGAACGTTTAAATACACACACTTCTTCTTGTATTGATATTTCCTTTTGCTCCCATTCCCTTATGGATCGCTTTATCTGGTCCCGCTTTGATTATTTATTCGGCAGTGATCATTACCCAATAGCTTTAAATGAGCTTGTACCAAGCCCAATGCAAAAACCTAACTTCAGCTGGCGTTATGGATCGAGCGGAGGGCTCCTCTTTTTACCAGGCCAGCTATCCCTCTTTCTCCCTTCAATAACCAGTTTCCGATTGTTGATGATGTCTTTCGCTTCTTCCAGCAAGTCGTCATCCCGGCAGCGGAAGCTTGCATTCCGCAATCTTCCGCAGGCAGGCGGTCGGCAACCCCTTGGTGGTCCCAAGAGTGCGCACAAGCCAACCGAGAGAAGATGAAACACTACAGGCAATACAAAAGGACCCGTACCACCCCAAGCATGATTATTTTTAAAGCAGCCGCAGCGAGATCTCGGCGAATTAATCGCCAAACGCGTAAACAATATTTTCGAACTTACATATCGACTGTTAACTTCA
>JABUQX010045456.1:0-5000 GCA_015478945.1 Trachelipus rathkii | reverse complement strand
GATGTTCTCTCCACCTCCATTCCGCATCTTTTCCTCGGTCTCGACTCCCTCCGGGCCCGTCCATCCATCCACCTCCTTGCTGGCAACTCTATCTCCCTGCATCTATACTCCAGAGTGTCCCCCACCATCTCATTCTGGCTGCGTCCACTTTATTCATCATGGTTTCACACCCACGCTCTCCCTCACATGTCTCGTTTCTTCACTCTGTTCTCTTCTAGTCTTTCCAAACACTGTCCCAACACATCATTTTTACCGCTGTTCTGAATATCTACTACTTTCTCTCTCTTCTATCATGCTCCATGGTCTCCGCTCGGAAACCCATGAGTTCAACTCCCTCTGTCTTCTACCCAATACACCGTATAGTGCTTTTCTTTGTTCATATTATTTTCCTTCAAGATTGTGCGATTATGCACGCTCTTACAGTCCTGCCATCACTGCTAAGATCCTACTCGTAATTCCTTTGCACACCCCCTTTCTCTTAAAAAGTGTTTCCAAGATATTTATATCTATCCACATTTTTAATCTCTCTTCCGTCTACCTCCACGTAGATAAGACCCTCCTCCTCCTCCTCCTCCTCCTCCGACTGCAACTAACATTATTTCTGTTTTCTCCACGTTCATATTTATCAATCCTGTTCTCTCAACTTTCTGCCGTAAACACAGCAAATTTTGCTTCAACCTCTCACCCATCTCCACTCAACCACGCCAAATTTCAATCTGCAATTAATAACATGTATGTCTACGGTCAATCTCTTCGTAACTCTCTATTCTCACACACTCACTTATGGACTGTGTCCAAATACGCTATAAACACTATCGGTACAGCACATACCCTGCCTTACTCCATTTTTACCTCAAAACCATTCCTCGTTTTATATCCTGTTCCTTACCTTACTTATAGCTATTCAAGTTTATGTACTTTTTTTTTTACTTGACTGCCTTTATCAGATAGAGTGTCTCCAACTTCATAATCCCTCTCCGGAACTCTCCACCGCTTCTCTCTGGGTACAGAATCAAAAGCTTTCTTCAAGTCTATGGAGGCGATATATGCCTTCTTATTGGATTCCCATGTCTTTTCCTGTCTCATTCTTAATGCAAACTTAATCTGCTAGTACTTCTTCCACCTCTGTACCCATTACTGCTCTTCACCTAATCTAGATCTTATTTTTTATCTTAATTTCTTCTTTTCTATTAGTGCGTATTACATATTTTCGCCATGTTGATCCATTAGTGGTGAGATATCCTCTAGTGAGTTTTTGCAATTTTCTGCGTCCCCCTTACCTTATTAAAATGGAACTATTACTGACCTTCCCCAACCTTCCGGGACTCTACTCTCCACCCAACACCTGTCCAGAAATCTCAACTTATCAGAATTTCAACCCCTTCTCTCCCTCTTCAGCAAACTTATGAAAGATATTTATCCCATCCTCAACCAGGAGTTTTTCCGTCTTCATTTTCACTATAAACGCCTTCCTCATAATTCGCCCATAACCGTTACTTACCTCCTTCCTATATTACTTCCCTCCACGTCTCTCCCAACACTCCTCCTCTCTCTCTCTCCTTCCTCTTCCGACTGCAATTTTCACAACCTCCTCCACCACGAGTGCATCAAAGTTCTTTATCCACGCTTTTTTTTTTTAGCCTCCCTAATAGAGACATTACAAATGCTCTCGTGCGCATTTTGTTTGTGTCGATATATTAACAATACTACTAAATGATTTACTCTGTATTCGCTCCTCTATCGTTCTTGCCCAGATCTAGAAAAAAATCTTCACTTTTTGGCGTTCCTTGTCATATCTATCCATCTCATTCTCTATTTGCTTAGCTCTAAGCCACCTCCCTCCTTGCCCTTCCCTCTTCACTCTCTCCGCCCTTCATTTTCTTGCTTCCACCGTACATGGCATCGTGTAGTATTATTAATTTGCTGTGACTACCCATATATATATATAATATATATGTATATATAGTAAGTATTATATATATAATATAACGTATATTATATAATTGTCTATAGTATGAGAGTATATATATATATATATAAATATATTATATATAGTAATCATATATATAGTGTATATATATTATAGCTATATATATATATATATAATATATAATATATTATAATTATATTATAATTTATTATATATATATTATTAAGTGAGGGCTATATATAGTAGTAATATATATATACTATAAGTATAAATATAAGAATATTAGTTATTATATTATATATATACGTTTTTTTTTATATTATTATTATATACTAACTATAATTAATAAATAGTAGTGAATGATTGAAATAGTATATTATATCATATATATGGATTCAGTAGTATATTATTAGTTAATATCATATAATAGTCTATACCCTAGTTATATAATATATATTAAGTGAGTATATAAAAATACTTATAATATTAGTGACTAATATAAGTCAGTAGGTATATATACTATATATATTTATTTTGTAATTTTATAGTATATAAAATTTATATATTTATAATAATAATATATAATAATATATATCATAGCTACCTATTTATAAGTATAATTATAATTCCATTATAATTAGTAACTAATACTATAATAATATATATATTATTTACGAATTTATTTATGATAGTATATAATATAGTATATATATATATATATATATATATATATATATATATATATAGTATATATAATAATATATATATATATATATTATATATATATTATATACTTATATATATATATATATAATATGAGCTATTTATATCTATACCTCTACTATACAATAACACATTTATTTAGTAGGGTTATATATATATATATATAGATTATATATATATATATATATAATAAGAATTTTAGATACCGGCATCGATGGGTGTAGTGGCTCCTCAGGCTGGCACATTTTTTTCAGTTTTTTATACATATAATTTGAATGTTGGATTAATTTTTTGTTATTTGTATTGGTGCTGGTGTTATAAATTAATATTTAATTTATAGAATAGGCCTATATTTGATTCCCAATGATTCTTTATGATATGCATATTTTGCGAAAGAGGATGCGGAGCGATGCGTGAGAATGCGGATGTGCCGTTAAGTGAGGATGTGGATAATGCGGATGCGGATGTCAATTTTAGGTGCGGAATGCGGATTGTAATGTCCATCAACTAGTAAGGTAATGAGTAATATATATATATAATAATATATAAAATAAATATAATATATTTACAAACTAAGAGCTATATATATATTATATATTGATTTTTTTTAGTATGAAAAGTATAGTGAATATTATATATATAACTATATATATATATATATATATATATATTACTATATATATATATTATATATCATATAATAATAAGTATATATACTAGGATAAATATATATATATATATATATATATATATATAATATATACTTATTATATTTATACTAATAATATATATAGGATATATGGAGGTACTATTTTAGCTTATTTATATATCTTATAGGATAATAGGTATTATATTATATATATATAGTATCATACGCTCATAGGTGAGTATAAGAATATATATATATTAAATAATATTAATAAATATATTTAGATATATATATAAAATAATAATAAATTAATAATGAATGAATATATTAAAATATTTAAATATGTATCCTATATATATATAATATTATATATATATTAATATATATATGAGTAAATACTGATTTTATTACTCTCGTTGTTAATGTTTATATAATTAGGTAGATCATTAGTGATGTACTTTTCATATTTAATATATATAAACCTGAATAATATATATATATTAAATTACTATTATTATAATATTATATATATATATAATATAACTAATATATATATATATAATATATATATAATATTATTATGATTGTTTTTTTATAGTGGATTGAGTACAGGCACAGATCAATCTGCTTGTGCTCAGAAACGCCATGCCAGACTCGGGATTGAATAAAGACATCGCGGGGGACTGCCACCTAGACCACCAAACGGAGTAGATTAGCAAATTATTGGAGAGAGAGAGAGAGAGAGAGATGGCAATCGCGAGAGGTGGATCATGTAAAAGTATTCACCAATTCAAATACGAAAGAAAACTTGCACGTTAATTGCTATCGAAAGTACGTGATTCAGCAAGAACGTTGGTCAGCCTTATGTTGGGAGAAGCTGATCTGAGTGTCGGGAAGAAATGATGACGGACAGTCAATAAAGATATTGTGGATGGACTGAAGTATATAAATGTGGCAAAATTGGCAGGGGGAGGGAGGAGTTCCGGACATAAAGTGTCCATGAGTGAGAGAGAGGTCGTGGGCAATGCGCCAGGCTGAAGGACGAGCCAGTTTTCGTTTACTGTATAGGAATCATTTGCGTCGGAAAGCAGAGGACCAACTACCTAAAAGGGGCTTAATTCCACTCAGCTTGACTCGGCTGTAGTCGGAACTCCAACATTCCTGACACCGCTCTCTGAAGCCCTGGTAGAGACTGGAAGCAAAGTCTGAAGAAGGAAGTAAACCCTGGCGTAATAGGATTAAAAGATAACTGAGGGAGATATGTTGATAAGGGGCAGACAACTTATCTACTCTGTCAGCTATTTCGTTACTAGCCACCCCAACATGGGATGGGATCTAGCATTTCTTTCTAGCGTGGAGACTTTAGAGAAACCTTTGAATGATGAGAATCAGAGGGCTCTTTGGATAAAGGAGTTTAAGAGCCTGAAGAGAACTGCGAGAATCTGAGAAGATTACAAAGGATTCGTCGCTATTGAGAGAGAGAATGCGAGAAAGAGCCATTAGTATTGCAATGAACTCCGCCGTGAATGTCATTGCGAAGGGAGAGAAAGAGAATTACAAAGGCAGTGGTCAGGGAAAACAGCCGAAACCCCAATACCAATGTCCATTATTGAACCGTCAGTAAAAATAGGTACGGATCAATTATGGACCTGCAAGTGGGACAAAGTTGACGATCGAAACTCAGATGTGTGATGATGG
>JABUQX010045455.1:0-10000 GCA_015478945.1 Trachelipus rathkii | reverse complement strand
TTTTTTCTGGCGTGAAGAGAAATATCATGTGAAAGATTTTGAAGAAATTAATTTTACACAAAGCTAACCACCAATTTTCTGCAAGTCATCAATTGGGAAATAATAGGTCAGCTTTAAATTAATTATAATCAAGTAAGTTAATAGTTTATAGATTATTGAAAATCATTGATTACCTAAGCTGGCACATGAATATTATTTTATATATATATATATATAATATATAATATAATTATATATATATATATATTATATATATATATATATATTATATATATATAATATATATAAAATATATATATATAATATATGTTGTGTGTGTGTGTGTTGTGTTTGGTGTGATTGTGTAACCTTTTTAATTGTCGATTAAAGCTATTTTTGTGTATTTTAACAAAAAAATAGTATAGTTTTGTGAATAAATTAGGTAAATATGATTAGTTTGGTACTTATAAGCAAAGCGAACCTTTCCTTAACCTTTCTACTGGTATTTTTCTTAAAAGAAATTTAATTGATGGGATATAAACATTAGTTAATTTTTGGCAAAAATTAAAATAATTTTTCACTAGTCTTCCTCGTACAAATCCCCCAAAAATGGGATAAGTAAATTTTATTGAAGTTTTGTAACATACCAAATTGTTAAGACCATGTTCATGGCCATATTATCCTATTGAAGGTAAAATGATAATGGTGAAGGTGTGATATGAGCAATGCCCAAATTGATTTTGAAGATTATTAAGATGTCCCCAAGTTGAACATTTTTTTTTGCTTCAGTAGATATGGAAAAATAGAATTTGGATTCATTTACAATTTGGAAACGTTCGTCACCATTCACTTGCCTTTGCAAAAACCTGGACAAGATGATAGTTAAAAACAAAATATGCGGAAAAAAAAATTATGGACCTTAAAATTTATTAGGCAAACTACTATAATGTGTCTCCATAGTTTACTAATATAGCTTTAAATCTCCGATTGAAACTTAATGTTTATCTCTCTTTAATTAAAAGGCACAACATTTCGCATTTATTTCCCAGACCTCGTCGGTTTTTGAGGTGGGATTTGGATGTCCATCTTGCATAAACATGAATAACTTCTGTTGACGCATACGGAGATTGTCAGAAAAGTTCGTCAGAAATTTATGAAGATCTCTAAGCCGTAGCCATTGTTTAGAAACTGTCATTCATAAACCCTTTACTTGTGTGCTACAGGACTTTAATCCGACGATTGATCTACCAAACATTGGTTGATCAGCCTAGGAGCTAAAGTTGTCTCTGCCTTATTAAAAGCAGAAAACTTAATTAATAATTTCTTTTTTTATTTTCGGATAGCCACAATAGACAAGCTAAGTCACCTTCATAATAACTACTTTTCAACCTCACGCGTTGAAGCTGAAATTCTCTTTTATCAAGGTTAAAAACTTGCTTGTTGGTGTTGAATCATTTCAAACAATTTTGAAGCCAATTCACATAGCATACGGCACAATGCAAATTAAGTAAGTCTTCTTTATATCTAAGCGTCACGTGCAATTGAAAAATGTACTACTTCTTCAAAAAAAGGCCAAAGTTAGCCTTTATAGAAAGTTTCACACCCCGGTCCAATTCAATCGAACGATTTGCTCCTGTGAAATCGATGATTAATATCAAATTTTCTGCAAAATTAAATGCTATGGCCTGTTTAAATACCTATGACGGCTTATTTTCTTATGGCTGAAACTAAAACTTGTTGTTCTTTCTCCAAATTCATGTTTTTGAACTTAGTTTGATAGACTTATCCCTGATGTAAACATACTAGGCTTGTCTGAAAAGTATTCCATTCTGTTCTCTCCCCACGAAAAATATCTTACTTAAGGTTCGTAGATCTGTTAGTGGAAGGGTGCAGAAACATTTTGAGGCGGCAGTTTGTTTCTTGAAGGCTTTCCGCACCACGTCATTGATGACAAGCTGCTGAAGAGTGGGGGTAGTATTATGTGTGAATGTTGGAGTTTTATTTGAGTTATATGACGACGATTTTGAGCAAATATACTGGCATCAGTTTTATCAGAAGGCTTATGTTGCGCAGGCGGAAATACATTCGCAAGATTCAGCAGATTTTTAGGTGTTGTTCGAATGAAGTTACCCAATTAAATACTAGTTCGATCGGACTTAAGGGCAAGATCCAATTTTAGGCTTGGGGCTGGGGCTGGCCCCCATTTTCACCCCACCTAAAAAATGGACATAAAATTTCGGAATTTTCAAAGCCGATTTTGACTATATAAACACCAAAATGTAGCTTTATTTGCTCTTAAACGTTGTCTTCCGGTGTTTTCTGTGTCTTGTAGTCCTTCTTTCAGAATTTTCAATTTTTCAAATCCCATGTTTTTGACATTTTCTGCTGACATTCTTCGAACGCAACTTCCAGAATTTTTTACAAAATGACTTAAACTTGAAATATGCATAGATAGATCCATTATCTAAAAAATACAGAAGTACTTTTTTCGATTTTTTGAGTTTTGTGGTCAGCGTTACCAATTTCAAAACCCATTTTTTTTTTTTTTTTGAATTTTGAAATGAAAAATTGCGATTATTTTTTTTCTGTTCGGGCGAAGTGAGTGGATGAAATTTTCAGGGCTTATGTAGTCGGGCAAGGTGCATCTTTTTTACTTAGATAATTTGTGTATACTCAAAAGAAAATTTTTAAAATTTTTTGAAAATTTTTTTTTGAAAATTTGTTCCAAGAAACAAATCAAAAACTATTTCATATAACAAAGAAATAATTCTAAGTAAAAATGTGCATCTCTTCGACAAATAAGCTCTTAAAATTTCATCCACTTCGCCTGAATAGAAAAGAATTATCGTAATTTTTCATTTCAAAATTGAAAAAAAGAAATGGGTTTGGAAATGGTGGAGGCTGTGAGCACAAAACTCAAAAAAATCGAAAAGGTACTTCTGTACTTTTTTTAGATAATGGACCCATCTATGCATATTCAAGTTTGAAGTCATTTTGTAAAAAATTATGGAAGTTGCATACAAAAATGTAAAAAACATGAATTTTCATGAATTTTGAAAAATTGAAAATTCTAAAAGAATGACTACAGACACAGAAAACACCGGAAATCAACGTTTTAGAAGGCAAAAAAAAAGCTACATTTTGGTGTTTATATAGTCAAAATCGACCTTAAAAATTCCGAATTTTATGTCCATTTATAGGGGGGGTAAAAATGGGGGCCAGCCCCAGCCCAAAATGCCCCAAAATTTGGTCTTGCCTTAAAGAATGGTTGCACGTCATCCGAGAGTTGATCATCGTCAGAAGGACGTCAACAATGAGCGAATGAAAAACCAATGAGAAAGCTAAATTCCTTAAAATCCTTCGTTTGACAGGAGAGAAATTGTTGAAAAAATGGTATCAGCAAACATGTCTGCATATATTTTTAGGGATTAATAGGATTGCGCAGCGGGAGCAGCCAAATTTGGCCAAAAACTGCTTTCGCCAAGATCAAAGAAGTTAGACTTGATTTGACCAAGACATGCTGGAAACAGTCAAATAGGAGATGGAGAGTTTCTCAATATGTCGTGATAACTGGAGATTGAAACTGAGTGGTATGGGCCCACGAGCAGAAACAAAGTCCATCATCAACAGTAGATGCATTTAACCTTGCAGACACAAAAGAAAGCACGACACATGAAAAAGCAAATTCCAGTATATGCTAATTGTTTTTACCAATTTTTGTGCACAATGCAGCACGAATACCGTCGTTCTCCGTATGAATCACGAAAACTCCTGCGCGTAGCGTAGCTTTGGATTCAGGATGTCCTTTCAAAAAGGCGTTACTCTTAAGGGCGTCACTGCTGTGCATTCTGCTATTCTCGAAGCTCAATCATCCAATGAAAGGCACTTCGCTTCTACAGCTGAGACGACATTATGCGCAACGCACGCTGAGATTGAGGACCCATTCGAACGAGTAGCAATTTCAGGAGATTTCCCAATCAATGACATACCCATTGGACTAGTTTGTTGAAAGCCCATAGGTCTTATTTTTGCAGAGAATTAAGAAATGAACGATCACCAGGTTAGTAACATTTATTCGGTATATGATCGGATAATATTCAGGACATACCTCGTATACTTTGGAATTTGTTGAGGAGCTTCATATTGTTTTGCAAGTTTATTTCTTGAGCAATTGACATTTTCTTACAGCAATCACAGTATGGATTCTCAGACCTCTAAGTTGATAAGTTCCCTCAAACTTCAATGAAATAAATGAGCTTGCTCTTAGTAAAAGAAAACTATTTATTGTATATAAGAGTATCATTCAACAACGAAATTTCTTCCTACCACCAAAGCTACTTATTCTATTATGGCACTGTCGTTCATTTTATTCTATTTATTTATAATTATTTATTTATTATTATTATATTAATATTATTTTACTTAATTATTATTTACATGAATATGGAAGAGAATTATATAAGAAGAGACTTACAATTGAACCACCGACTAGTACAAGGATGCTTTATACAAGTCACTCATATTATACTATATATCTAATACTAACACTATTAGTGTTCAATACTATATAGATATATTTATATTATTTTAGATTATGCTATGCATAATATGCATACGATAAGGAATAAGCAATACAGTGATGAGATAGATAAAGCAGTAGACCAGAAGAAGAAGAAGCACAATTCAATCAATACTCGACACAGGAGCATATGAGTGGATAAAAAGATCTTGATGCATGAATTACATTCAATAGAATTATTAATACAGACAAAAAGAATAGATAGACGAGATGAATAGTGAATTAGATATTATGCTAAATAGAAGACAAATGCTCACGAGGCCAATTTTACGACCCTAAATAAGATCTCTCAAGAACTTAAAATGTAATAACTTAACCTAATTTTATACAGCGTAAGTGTTATAAACCAGATTGTTTGTATTAAAGTTGTAGTAAGGCTTAAAATGTTACATTGTGAATGCAGTCAGAAATCATTACTCTCCTGCCACACTCACATAGAGCACCTGTCTTTCACGAGTTGTATCCAGCGCAAATTAGGGACTATGGTCTCATTCTAAATGTGACATATCTATAACTGTTACAATTAACTCGGGTTTAAATCACATCACCTATTATGGTACTACTACAGAGTGTGTTATACAACTACACCATTAACCCTCACTCAAGAACCATACTCTAAGTAATCAATATACACTCTTATTATTGATATATTCTATTATACACCTTATAATATTACATCCGCCCATCTGCAATACATCACACATATATATCATCTCATACTATTTTACAGGCATTCTTCTTTAATATCTGACTTATATCTTATGAGATGTACTATTTTTAAATATAACTACATAAAACATTCTTACAAATTATAATTACCTCTCCTATGGTATACTTAGGTTAAATATTAATATAATAATAGATATAATATACTATACTTATAATTTTAATATATTACTATAATAATTCAATTTCATATTTCTCAATATCTTTGAATAAATTAGTATAATCTTTATAATGTTGTAATTTTATATTATAATATCTAAATAGGAAAGATATTATCCTTCAGCATACATATTGCATACAAAAATACAACATATATATAGGTATATATATATATATAACAATGGCACTGATTCTAACTAGCTGTCATTATAGTATATAAATGAATTTTGGATGATATATTTTTTAAATAATAGCTTAACCTACTGACCAATTCATTGTTATGTTTAACGATTGCTGTGGATTTTTTTTCCTCATTTTATTAACTAAAAGTATTAAAATGAAGTGTCTAGTGCAAAAATATTTTAAAATAGATGGCGTCATTTTCAAACATAATCATCAAATTTCTCTTGTTTTTTGTTTTTTTTTCAAATTTTGCAGCTTATTTTAATATTTTACAAAGGTTACTTTAGTACTACTGGAGTAATCCACTTTCTCTTCTTGTTCTTCTACCTGGAGTGTTGTATCCTGTGATTGGGAACATATCACATAAATCATTCCGCTTTATACTACTGTCTAGTCAACACGCTTTACATATTGACTAAACCATGACTGTTTCTGTCAGTTCCTACGTCTGATTAAATTTAATAGAAAAATCTACTAATCTTGGTGATTATTATACGTTGGAACGATCACTGAAAAACTGTCTGCAAAATCTTAACATTGTACTTATTTTTAAAATTTATAATGCAGTCAGTGCGTTAATCACTCCTTATGGTACATTAACACAGGTACATATAGCCGTACACTCATTAAGACAGCATCTCAAAACGTAGCGTTTACTTCACTGGAACGATTAATGTGCAAAGAGGTCCAGTCTTTCCTGGGGCATTACAATTTCCACAAACAACATCTGTATATCATTATCTTTCATTAACATCAATAAGATTCCTAACGATTTTAAAAACACAACTATTGTGTCAACTCTCTTGTTATGATAATACATTTTTACACGGACGACTTGTCTCACTCAAACAATAAGTTTAATTTCTGAACTTTAACCTAACGCTGCACATCTCTCTCTACAATCCTCAACCTCTTTCAGGATTCTGCTGCACAAAAAAACGCACTCTAATTCTTCATAATCATGAATACAATATAATACCGAAGTTACAAAAAGGAATGCTGTCGTTATTGTATTAAAAGCATCACTTATCTGACACCGATTATCAAACACGCTTAAATCGGGTGTCAAGAATACATATTGAATTTCATTCCAAGAACTCACCACGAACACATATTCAACGAACACTTCTATACGACCTTTGGCGCATTACGAGATGCTCCATTAACTCTGATAAGAGAGGCTAACTAGCAAATCCATTAAACCTAAATAATTTGTTTCTTCTCTCCTATTTCTCCAATTCATCGAGGGTTTCTCAATGTAGGATGGGGATTACACATCCAGCCCTCTTAGACGGCACCTTTTGTTCACCAATCAGGTCTTCCACTCATCAGAGCGGGGCAACTCTGGGGACTAAAATACTACATATATTCCTAATACCTCAAAAACTAATTCGTTATAATTCTAACAGGGTACCTCTTAACTCCCTTCCTATTACGGGTACTATACTAGGGCTTCGCTCACAATCCTCGGAAACTACACGCTTCCATATGCTTTGGTTACACATATATTCTAACATCACCATACTTGCCCCATATCTTGATCATTTCACCAGTAATTTTCATTATAAATCAAGATTTTATCATCCTCAAGTCACAAACAGTCTCTCTTGCTGCTAGATGCTCCTCCATCTTTCTATTCAATATAATATTGCACACAACCACTACATCTTCACTAGCTCTCATGCAATTACTGACAAATAGCTATTCAATTTGGGGAAGTGGGTTTCCACACCTCCTCACATCCATATCACATTAAGAAAGCCACCTTATTCATATGTCTAGTAAGACAGAGTCCCTATTCATTTCGTTAACATTTTGCGTTCTTCGAGAGAGGAGACTTTGCATTTGCTTTAGTAATCCCATTCACCTCACTTCCAAAGCTGTTCATTAAATTGTACCATTTTTTTCCTCCATACGATGCACCTTTTATATTCTTTTTCCTTCTTATATATTCCACACATCTTTTGAAACTTCATCATTGGATTTTAAGACATTAACCGAAAGTTACTTTTCCTTCTTTGTTACTTTTACGGTGCATAGTTCTCATTTCACCGGACTTACTGTACTTCTCTATCCTACTGTATAATACACAATACTGTCTGAAACTTCTACAAGTTCGTTCCTCATCTGTGCTTTCAATTGTTGCAGGTTTTAAACTGGGTGTCACATTCAACAGATGAACTTGCCAGAACGCTCTTAAATAGGCTAAATTCTGTATTGACATTGTTCACATAGAACGAACACCTTAATTCTACCCACTTCTCTCTTTATCACTTTCCTCTCAATTATAGGTTTTATTTTCAAATCAAAAAATAATGAGATACTATAATCCATTCCTAACTGCTCTCACGTGATTTATATCATCCTAATTAAAACAGTGTACTTGTTCAACAACTCCTTCCAACTAGAAATTAGCTACTGATCACTTGGGATAAGCCATCTGCTACACAATTTTAGTGATATAACTTAATGATAGCTAAATTTGTTTAAGAAACCAGTACTTAAACCATACTTCTCCTAAAAAATCATCACTTCTACATCTCATTTTCTCCTAACCAACCTTTGGAGCACAAAACATCTGTTCTATTTTGTGGGATCACTTATATATACATGTGATGTCCAACAACAATATTGAAGCCATTACCACTTCATCCATAAACATGTATCCAGAATTACACTAAAAGAAATTCTAACACTCTTTTCAAAGCATTGTACCGGCTTACTCAGATAGGACCGATACTCATCAACGTTAACCACGGATACTGGCATTTTCAAACTTAAATTAAACCATTGGAATATCTGACTACCTAGCATCACAAATGTCTATTTACATAACTTTATATTAGTTCAACTCATCAGAATGTGCGAAACTTTCTTCTCTCTACTCTCAGTCCTTTCCACGCAACAGCACGTCACCATCATTTCAAAGTGACACCACAACATTGTTCACCGTTGCTTTCATCTTGCTTCAAGGTCACAATGGTGGGTGCAATACAGAGTGACCGGATTTTAGATTGAGCCGGTTTCGTCATTAAAAGTCTCTTCGTCCATTCTCGATAACGATGATTCTTAGGAGGATTCGTTCAGATGTATCCGTACGATTTGATTACATTTTCGAGGCGTCCGGAGCGAGGATCGGAAAGGGCGGGTTATCCGGGCATCACGGTCACGACTCGTTCTCAACGGGGGCATTAGGCACAGATTCCTAGGCGAGAGAGTATTTAGGTGACACCAACACCAACTACAGTCGTTGTGTTACTAAAAAGCAGACATATCGATTGGGCAATTCTTTCTCGCCCAGATAGGATGAAAGGGATAGAAGGCTATGGTGTAAGTATGTGGTAGAGAGGGTGGAATAGAGTTGTATGTAGTGGATAAAGGTGTGTCTGTAAGTTATGTTGTCTGGAGGGTGAGTGTTGTTAGAAGAAGCGGATGCAAATCATTGGAAAGAGACTTTACTTCTCTAGTGTAGTGTATACTCCTCTGATATATATATATTATTAATATATAATATATATAATATATGAGTATATAATATTTTATAAGCCATATATAATATAATTTACATATATTATATAATATATAATACATTATACAATACATATAAATTATATTATATATAATTACTATATAATATATTATATTAATATATTTATTATATCTATAAATAATATATAGTATATTATATATATAAATATTAGTATATTTATATCCTTATATAATATTAATTAATATATATATTATCATATATAATATATTATTATATAAATTATATAACGTTTATTATATATAATATATATTAATTATATATTATATTTATAATATAATATATATATATATTATTATAATTATTAAATAATTATATATAAGTTATTATTATATATATATATATATATATAATTATATATTAATAATATATAACTTATAATATAGTATATAAATATATTAGTATATATAGATATAATATATTTCTAATATATATATATATATATATAGTAATATATTATTATATATATAAATCTATCTAAATTATTATTATATTAAATATATAATACTGAAAAAATTCTGTGTACAATATATCCTGTCTCTCCTCATGCTCCTGCGTGAGAAAAAAGAGAAAATATAATAATAGTATATATATATATATATATTTTAGTAATAGTAAATTATATTAATAATTTATTAAATATTACTATAAATATAATAATATATCTATATATATATATTTATATATATATATATAGTTCTATATATTATTATATATAATAATATATATATAAAATAATATATTATATATATATATATATATATATTATATATAATATATAAATATATAGATTATTATTTATATATATATAGTATATATATATTAGG
>JABUQX010045454.1:15000-21350 GCA_015478945.1 Trachelipus rathkii | reverse complement strand
TTGCATCAGTACTTCGTTCAGTTTCAATTTGGGTGTTTAACCGTTTTCGCATTTATCATTAAAATTTCTTTCGCGTTTTTCGTGCGCGCCGCTATATATATATATTGGGGATGTACCGATGGTATTCGGTATCGGTAGTATCGGCCATTTTTTGATAATTATCGGTATCCAGTTCAAAATGGCCGATACCAGCGATACTTCTTACTTTATGTGAAAAATTGAGAAACTTTTAGATTCAATAATGAAATCTAGTTCGATATAGATAGCTAGTACCAAGTTGTTTTCCTCGATTTCCTTTTAACTTAGATTTTTAGCGTTTCTCAACTTGGTCTTTAGCCTAAAATTTACCTATTTGGACAGCCATTATTATAATTTATACAGATTTATCTACTTTTTTAATTGATCAATAAGTATATTTTTTTTTTTTTTTTGTACGCAATTTCGTGAAGCGTGTGAATGCGTGAGTGTTTTTAATCTGGGTTATTCATATTTTAGATATTTGCTAATAGGGTTTATCGTTTTAAAATTTAAGTTTTAGCGGTACGAATAAATTTCCCTCATTTCTCCTTTGGTTTTGTCTATTGTTTCTGTCTGTTTGTGATTGCATGCGTGTATGATGTAGATTTACTGGGCAGTGGCTTTCTTTGACTTTACCAATATCAATGGATGCACTCTAACTCTGCATCCATGGAATACTACCTCTCAACTCTAAACCTAATTTTATGCTCTTGTCTGAGACCCAGATATTAAAATTCATCCTTCAACTCGTTTAATATATCCAGCTATAACTTATTTTGCAATTTCCGTTTGGTTTGAAGAGGGGTGGGTATGTGCCTATGTAAATAAAAACATTCCTATAACACGTCTCGAAAATCTCGAATCTCCTAACTTCGATGTTCTGTGGCTTAAAATCTTTCTTCCTTCTACTACAATATTCTTATGCTTCTGCTACTGTTCTCCTAACAGAACAGATTTTCATGCCTTTTTTGATTACCTTACTACTTCTCAAGAGACTGTTATATCTTCTCATCCAAATACTGAGGTTCCTCTATTTAGGGGATTTCAATGTACACAAAACTGAATTGTTGGGTTCCTCTCGTACTGATTTAGTTGGGAGGAAGCCGAATCATTCAGTATTCTCAATGATCTGGAGCAACTGATTAAAAAAGAATCTACACACATTCCGGATCGTCCCAACCGATTCTTGGACACATGACTATGTTTCACCACTAGTCCTTCTCTCTATAAATACACCACCTTCGCTCTATCAGTAAATCTGACCACAACCTTATATCACTTAATTTTAATACTTTCTCTCAAACATCTATCCTGCCCTATGCGGTTTTCCTGGCACTTTGATCGGGGGGCCGATTGGGGGCATTGCGTTGCTTCTACGCTAACTATAATTGAAATTGACTGCTTTGACTCTTAAGACGCTTCAGATTCTGCCGATAAAATGGGAACTGTTATTGTTAATGGGATGAGCAGGTTCGTTCTCCTCCTTGGACTAAATCTTTTTCTCCTCAAAATCCATGGTTCGATCGTGCTTAGCGTTTCCCCTGGCATTCAGGCTAGAGGCAATGCTTATCGGGTGTGGAAAAATTCTCATTCTCATATCACTCTTGCCAATTTTCATTCGGCTAGAAATCGTTGGCCGGGATACTCTTCGACGAGCAAAGCGGACTTTCATTAAGCGAAAATGCGCTGACCTCCCTTGGTTCTCTACTGACAAATCTCTCTGGCCTCTTGCCAAAAACATCTCTAACAACTTCTTTAAATCATCCTTTCCTCTTATTCGCTCTGATGAGGATTCTGTTGCTAATACTCAACTGAAAAGGCCAATAATCTCTTTGGCCTCCTGTTTTCCTCTAACTTAGCCTGGATGACTCTCGGGTTCCTCTTCCTCCACCTACGCCTTCTCAGGTGTCCTATGTCTTTACTTGTCATTTCATTTGATCAGGTGCATGGGGCTCCACCAAAATCTATGAACGTTAGGAAGGCGGAGTGGCCCAGATGGCATTCCCTACTCGAGTTTTGAGGGTGTGCTTCCCGTGCCTGACCCCACCCCCCTCGTTCAACTATATTCTCTAACTATCGCCCTATAGCTCTCCTTGTATTCTTTCTAAGATCTTTGAAACCCTTCCTCAACTCTCACTTCTTAGATCATCTGGAATCTCTTCCCTTCTTCTGATTACCAGTACGGCTTTCGGTGCTCGAGATCTACTGGCGATTTACTCCTATTTAACAGATTTATGGTTTCTGCCCTTAGGAACTACGGGAAGACTTTTGTGGCGCATGACATACAAAGCATTTGACCGGGTATGGCACGCGTCACTGCTCTCCAAGCTCCCCTCCTTTGGGTTTCCTTCTTCTCTTTTCTTACTTATGTCTAGCTTTCTTTCAAATCGCTCAATGTTGGCTGTTGTTGATGGGGCGACTTCTTCTTTTTTTGTCAATAGTGGGGTTCCTCAGGGTTCTGTTTTATCTCCTACTTTATTCCTGCTTTTCATCAATGATCTTCTCACCTGCACATCTAACTCTATCCACTCATATGTCGATGACTTGACCCTTCATTCTTCAACTCATTTCAATTCTGCTCCCTCTTTTACTTCTAGAATTGCCTCTCGTCTTAATCTTTCCGATTCTATTCTCGCTGATCTGGATAGAATTTCAGGGTTGGGTCGTCTCAAGCTTGTGAAATTTAATTCTTTAAAAACCCAACTTCTACAAATCTCTCTCTCTCTAAGACACTTAACTTTTCTATCTCTTTCGACGGTTCTCTCGTCTCCTGTAAACATCCTTGGCCTTAACATAAAATTTTTTTTGAAAACCTCAAATCACAGTGGTTTGCTAGGGTGGCCTCAAAGAGAAACTGGGAGTTCTGTTTTGACAGACCGAGACTTTTTTTCCTCTTCTCAGTTACTCCCCCTATATAAAAGGGTCTCATCCGCCCTTGTATGGGGTACTGCTCTCGCGCTTATCTGTGGGGCGGGGCTCTGGTTTCATCCGGCTTTTGGATGAGGGTCGAGTCAAAGGCCAAAGACTTATAAACTGTCCTGTACTTTCTAGTTCACTTGACCCTTTGTATTTTTTGTGAGGCGATGTTGGTGCTTTATCCCTTTTCTATAAGTACTGAAGGGCAAGTGCTCGGGGAACTATCCACTCGCGTACCACCACCTTCACGACGCCCTCGTAGCACAAGGGGTACTGTGTCGGCACATAGCCAGGTTTTGCATTGTTGATGTTAGTAACATCAGACTGGTTCGCTGCGAGTTGCTTCCTTCTTTCCTACCGCGTTTCGCGGTAGATTCTCTTCCATCATCTGTGTTTGTGTTCCCTACTCAATTTAATTTCCCTCGCTTGCCTGAGTCTGTGCTCATCTGCGTGATTTGAGTTAGAAGAATTTTTGAGGTGTTCAACACCCTCTCCTTGAATAGGGTTCTGCCCGTGAGCGGCGGTGACAACTGTAAAAAATAAGGAATTCCTTAAGCTAGCTGAAACCCCACAAGAATGGCATCTCCGTCGGTGAACCACTTCTAGAATGCATTTAAATAGCATAACCGAGGAGCTTGCTCATGACAAGAGACAGAAGTGGAAGCCCTTGCTTATGCAACTCTAACAACAGCACTATTAGTGACGATGGTGGCTTTCAGCAAATAAACCTACTGAAGATGAAGGGGATTTGGATATGTTAGACTTTGAGAAGTCATGGGCGAAATTGCATTGACATCTCCATTCACCTTCAAAGGAATCACATCAGGGAACCTCATCTAAAAAACTGAAGAGACAGTCATCCAAGGAGCAAAGATAATTCAAATTTACAGTGTCTGAGAAAGAGGAGATGAGGCTCTACGAAAACAGGAGATGCTGCCTAAGAGAATACTTTCATGCGGTGGCATGAAAATGGGCGAAGGTTTTTATTACCAGTGCTTGCAGGCAAATAATTATCAGCACCTCCTTTATCAGTCGAGAGAGAGCGATTTATAGTGTAGTGAGATAAACACCCCAAAAGGAACAGTCTCGCCAGATACTAGTGAAAGCAATGTTTTGCATCACAATTTGTGAATTTTTTGAATTTGAGGGTATTGAATGATATCTATCTTAGAGGAGTATTTTATTATGTCATGTTTGAGTAATAGTGTTTTTTTTATTTTAACTTTTCGGCTGATTAATTGAGGTCTCTTCTTTCATTATTTTTTATTCTTTATATTGTAGCTAGTTAAAGAATCTTCTTGTAAATTGTAATCATGTTAAAACATAAAGCTAGTAGCTAAACTTTGTTAATACTTACTTGAAAATGGAAATGAAATATTTTTTTAAATAAACACAAACATAAAAAAAGTTATTAATATGATATTTTCAATTATTATTCCTTAAAGTTACTATTTTAATTTATAAAATAAAATATACTTGACACAACAAAATATGAAATATAAATGACTAAAGTATTGTTTGTACAGGGAATGCAATCTTGAGTTCCCTTAGTAGTGCACAAATGTTCTATCTTATTACTGTGTATTTATTATATTAATTAAAAGTATCGGTATCGGTATCGAATATCAAAATTGATATATCCATTTATATGTTTAATATCTCTCTTTCTTTTCCATATATATATATATATATATATATATATATATATATATATATATATATATATATATATATATATATATATATATATATATATATATATATATATAGGAGCGAAACTTAGAAATATAAAGCCGATCATCGGGGAGTGGTCTTCCTCCAACCGACGAAAGCTTACACCAGGTGATACTTGCACGCCTCCATTATTGGCCACACTAATATCACTCCCACAGTCACTATATGTTACAGAACCCCCCTCCCATTTTGTCGAAGTCATACCCCACAATCTGTTCGCCATATCTTCATTGGTTGGTTCCCAGCTGGACTCTATTCGCCGCCGTCCATTTTCCTGCTTTACGATCCATAACACCACCTTCAAAGATTATCCCATATCTTATCAGAATCTTGTACTAACACATTGACTGCTTTTGTTTTTTTTTCAAGTGTAACTACTGTAACAGAATGGCAGGAGATCAACTTTGAAGAGAGAAAGTTTGTCCTTAAATGCTATTGGAGCACCGGAAACGCCACGGAAGTGAAAAGACGGTTCAGAAGGGAGTTCGATAAACCGCCACCAACGCACCGGACCATTGCCCGCATCAGAGAGAAATTTGAAGCAGATGGAACCGTTCACAACGTCAACAAGAAACGTTCTGGACGACCACAGACATCCACCAACCCTGCAAAGGAAGAGCAGGTACAGGAAACCCTCATCCGATCCCCACAGAAATATCTACGACAAACGGCTCGGGAGACACATCTCAAAAGATAGTGTCCATCGCATCTTGAAGCGTCTACGCTGGAAATGCTACATACCAAGACTACTCCATGCTCTCAATGAAAACGATCCGGACCGGAGACTTCAATTTTGTAAATGGTACCTGGCTAAATGTGCAGAAGATGCAGGGTTTCCACACAAAATTGTCTGGAGCGATGAGGCCACCTTTAAATTAAATGGCTCGATTAATCGCCATAATTGTACCTACTGGGTCCTGTAAATCCCATGTTAAAGCTGAACACCATTTAAACCTACCAGGGGTAACTGTGTGGTGTGGGATTTCAGCATTGGGCATCATAGGACCGTTTTTTTTAACGGAGCGGTCGATGGGGACAGGTACCTAACCTTGCTGCAGGAGTCGGTCGGTCCACACATTGACAAGATGTTTGGTGATAACGACGTGATTTACTTTCAGCAAGATGGAGCACCTCCCCACTACCATCGCGATGTAAGAGCTCACCTCGATGCAGTATTTCCAAACACATGGATTGGACGAAGGGGTAGTATTGAATACCCTGCGCGTTCCCCAGATCTCACGCCAATGGACTTCTTTTTATGGGGATACCTCAAGGACAGAGTTTATCGCTCAAAGCCAAGAACGATAAATGCATTGAAATTGGAAATCGAAAGACAATGTCGCGACATTCCAAATGAAGTTTCGTGTCGTTTGCGACTCCATTGGTTCGCGTTATCAGCTGTGTCTGGACAATGGCGGTTATCATTTTGAACATTTGCGAACATGATTCTTTAAATACATGTATGTTCTGTAATTCAAGCCTTTAAACTTGTCACTATGTTCATAAATAAAGTTTGTATAATCTTTCAAAGTGTTAGTACATTATTTTGAGACACCCTATATATATATATATATATATATATATATACTATATATATATATATATATATATATATATATATATATATATATATATATATATATATATATATATATATATATATATATATATATATATATATA
>JABUQX010045454.1:0-12500 GCA_015478945.1 Trachelipus rathkii | reverse complement strand
AGAAAGCTAGAAGGTATTTTAAAGGAGATTTGTAGAAGTTGGTTTTAGAAGTGAATTTCACAAGGTTGAGACATTACCCGCAAATTCTATCTAGCAGCGAGGAATAGAATCGGAAAGATTAAGAAGAGGCAATTCTAGAAGTAAAAGAAGGAGCAGAATTGAAATGAGTTGATGAGTGATGGGTCGAGTCATCGGCATATGAGTGGATAGATTTAGATGTGCAGGTGAGAAGATCATTGTGAAAGAGTGGGAATAAGAGTGGGAGTGAGACGAAACCTGAGGGAACTCCGCTATTGACAGAAAGAAAGAAGAAGTCGCTCCATCAATATAGCCGATGTTTAGCGACTTGAAAGAAAGCTAGACATAGTAAATAAAGGAGGAAAGGAGGGAGCTTGGAGAGCAATGATGCGAGCCATACCCGGTCAAATGCTTTGGATGTCAAGCGCCACTATGCAAGTCTGCCAGTGTGGTTCTAAAGAGCGGAAAACCATGAAATCGGTTAAAATAGGAAGAGTATATCGCCAGTAGACTTTGAACACCGAAACTGCTAACGATCGGAAAAGAGAATAGAGATTCCAGATAGTCCTAAAAGAGAGTGAAGTTAAGAAAGGGTTTCAGATCTTAAGATAGGAATACAAGTGATGAAAACTATAGGGCAGTAGTTAGAAGGATCAGAGCAAGGATAGGTTGGACATGTGCGTGTTTCCAACACTGTGAGGGGAAAGTGCTAGTATTGAGACATAAGGAATATAGTTGAACGAGGGGTGGTGTCAGCACGTAAGCACATTCCCTCAAAACTCAGGCTTTTCCAACCCTGTGTTAAACATTACTAAACTGGATAATAACCGAGTAAATATAAACACATTTGAGCCATTGAGAGGAGCGTTTAGGAAATTTTGAAAAAAAAGTTTATCTCTTATCGAAATCGAATCTAATACAATTTAAAATCTGATAAGAAAATATTTTATAAACTCATAAATTAAGTTAACGGTTAACGGTTGTAGGGGAAAAATTTTAACTCGTTAATAGATCGTTAATTTTTTCGAAATTAACGAAAGCGTTAAAAGTTAACGAAAAAATTAACGGTTAATTAACGGATTAACCTTTAACGCGTTAGTACCCTGCTGATAATGTGTGTTGTGTGTGTGTGATATATATATATATATATATATATATCTCTTTCTTTATACTCTCCTCTTTCTCCTCTCTTTATATATACTATACTATATATATATATATATATATATATATATTATATATATTTATATATATATATATATATATATATATATATATATATATATATATATATATATATATATATTTTATATTTATATATTAATATGTGTTTTTTTATAATAATATGTATGTATGTAGCTGGTGTGTTTTTGCAATACTAATAATATGTAATAATATAATATGTATATATAATAATATATATATATATGTATATATGTATGTATATATATATATTATATGTATATATGTATATATATATGTATAATATGTATAATAATATATAATAATAATAATATATATATAATATATATATATATATATATATATATATATAACTTAGTAGTAGGTTAGGTTAGATAAGGTTAGGTTAGGTTAGGTAAGGTTAGGTTAGGTTAGGTAAGGTTAGGTTATTTTAGGTTAGGTTAGGTTTGGTTAATAACATTTTTCTTCTTTGGACAATTGTAGCCTTTCCACTCATCTGTTATAATTGTTGTTTTTGGCTTTATGTATGTCTCTATTACTTTCAATACCATTTAACTAATCCTGCTCATTACTGGTACTAAAAAATATTTACCTGACCCTCTTTCTATACCTCCTATGACTTTTCAACATTCGTCTTCTTATATAATTTCGTTTACCAAAACCTGCATGTCAATTGAAACTTATCGTACACTATATCTTACACCCTTCCATTTCCCTTCCATATTCCATTTTATACTACCATAAATACAAGCCCTCCTTCTTCAGAGACCCCCTCTCTCTCTCTCTCTTTCTCATATATACTATATATATATACTATACTATATACTATATATATATATATATATATATATATATATATATATATATATATATTACTTTTTAAAAAAAACACTAATCATGGCCCTAAATTAGCAGTGGAGGTGATTTTACAGAGGGAATAAAGCTTCGAGTAAAGTAGAAAATCTTCGCATATAAACTTAAACATTTCTAATTTCAGATTAAATTAAAATTTAATTAAAGATTTAACCAATTAACATCAAAACTAGTATTGTCCTGTATTATATAGGATACCTTCATTACTTTTTATAAATAGCTAATTTGAAAAGTAAAATGCGCAATATGTATATTTTATGAAAATTGTTCTTCCGCTATAGGCCTTTACTTCTTCTCTTGTATGATCATCTGACCTCCTTCAATCCTCCTGCTGAGTCAGACAAAATGTCTCCATCATCCAAACGCGCTTGAAAAAATACACACATTTTGCTTAAATGTTATTTTATGAATAAAGAAAACTGCTAAAAATTTCTAGAAGAAAAAAAAAATATCGTTGATTCTATTACTGAAATTAAAATATCGATATATCGATATATCGGCTGAAAAAATATCATCGATATTTTTTCGATACTATCGAAAAAATATCAATATCGATATATATCGGTCCTCTTGCGGCATCCCTAGTTTTTAACTTTATATTTGACCGCTAGTACTCCTCATTATGTCAGTTGTGCTTACGCTTAAAATTTTTATAACTTTCCCTTTAAGAAAGACATTTTCTTCTCTTTATCTTTACCCAAGTGATATTAGATAACTTGTGGAGTGAGCCCGTTCTGTGATTACAAAATATTTTAGATTTCTTAATAATCGCTCTTACAAAGCACTAGGAAGCAGCTATCTTAGGCCTACGTCGTAGCACAGCCTGCGGGTTATAGTTCATTTTTTCCTTATGTTCAATATTGTATATTTAGAATAGTTTTAGTAAGAAAAAAATTTAGGATAGCTGGTTTCAGCCTTTTCATAATTTGGCTTATAACGGATCGATGCCCAAAATTTTTCCCTATCAGAATGGAATCTTACAAAATCGACGCTAATTAGGCTCATTCCCTATAGGCTCATTCTTTATCCTCCATGACCTTCAGCTCTGACCACGCAACTGGTAGCTTCACTATCATTGCATAATTTAGAAACATAATTTTTGGTAATAGAGAGCAAGAACCGTGTCATCACCGGTTTTTATAAAATCTAGGATAGACTAAAAAAATAATGAGAATAAAAGCTTGACAGCGTCTTTGGAAAAAAAGTTACAACCAGATCCCTCTTAACCATTCATTTCCCCTAGGCAAAAAAATTCACTAAAACAAATGTAAAATTATATATATATATATATATATATATATATATATATATATATATATATATATATATATATATAGTGCCGCCTTGTAAAAAAAACCCATCACCTTTTGCCCTTTAAAAAAAACCCACCCATTTTCTCGGCTTATACAAGGTCTAGAACCAAAATTTTTTTTCCCCCTTCTAAATACATCGATTATGATTGAAAAAATGTATTATCATCATTCTGGGTTGATTTGTCTTCCCAGGAAAAAATTTCGGATTTTCAAAATTTTTTGATAAATTTGGGCAATTTTTTGCGAATTTTCAGCTTTGCAAACTGCAAAAAAATTAAAAAATGGTCTTAAAAATGCAAATTTTTTTAATTAAATATGTTAAACCCATCCTTTATCTCATCCCATGACAAATACCATAAATTTTTAGTCAACCACTAACACACAGGTACCCCTGAAAGTGGAAACTAAAAAAAAACCCATAGGCCTTTAAAAAAAACCCAACTTCCAATTGAACTCAAAACAAGTAGGCATATGCTTAATGACACTATGCATAATGTATAAGTGCTATTTTTTAAGTTTTGAAATTTGGGGGGGCCAGAGACCCCAAAAAAATTTTGCCCTTTAAAAAAAACCCACATGCTTCTAAAAAAAACCCACCTTCCAAAATTCTTTTCTATATGTATATTTTTGATTTTTACAGATTTATATGATTTGTAATTAACTATATATATAAATTTTTTATAAATATAAATATATATATATATAAATTTTTTATTTTCTATTTTTTATTTATATAAATTTTTTATAACGAACTAAAGCTATGCACTTGGGCAGATATAAAAACATCCAAAATCCATTCCTTATCCATAACTTTTATGATCTTTTACAAGAACAGTTAGAAAAATTTAAGTTTTTTGATCATCCAGAATGCATCTTAAATTTAGATGAATCTGGATTCTCACTAGATCCCAACAATACAGAAACTATTTCTCTACAGGGCCAGAAAGTGGTGAAAGTTATTGCAGGAACAGGGCGGGAAAACATAACCGTTTTGGCAGCCTCTAATGCTGCTGGCGAAGCTTTGCCACCACTAATTGTATACACATCAAAGGCATTGAGACTAGATTTGATTCCTCCAGAGTGGGGCGGTGATGAAGGTATCGCTGTGAGAAACACCTTTTATGGTTTAAGTAGAAATGGCTGGATGAACACTGATATTTTTGAAGATTGGTTTTGCATGTTTGCAGAAAAAACAAAACAGACCCGACCTTTACTGCTTATACTGGATGGTCACATATCATATCTAAGTTCAAAAACTCGCAGAAAAGCCATTTCAGAAAATATAATATTGAAACTACCATCTCATACAACATCAAAGCTCCAGCCACTTGATATTGCCGTTTTTGGCCCATTAAAAAAATATTGGGCAGAACAGATGAATAATTGGATATTCTCTAGTGGAATCCCCATCAAGGTCATGACCAAAAAACAATTTGTTAACAATTTGTCTGCAATCTGGTATAAAGGTTTATCAAAAACCAATATTGAAAGTGGATTTAGAACTGTAGGAATCTATCCATTTGACCGCAAGAAATACAAGGAATCAAATTTTGATCCATCTTTGTTACAAAAATATAACAAATGGATCGAAGAGGGCAAACCTACTCCTATGTCAGTGTCAGAAGAACCTGCCCCCCCAAGAACCTCAAATTAATGTTGAGGAGTCACCACCACAACCACTGGATAAGGATGGTAAGCCACATTGTGGCAGATGGATTTGGATTGAAGAGGGAGCTGACAAGGGGCAATCACTTCTGTCTACCACTTCCTCAAATTCAGACATGCTATCACAGAGCAACAGCTTTTTGGATGTTGTGTCTAAGAGGTTTGGCAAAAGCCCATCAACATCAGGTGCAGCAAAACATCGGAAACATGTAAACATGAATGCCACAATTATATCTCAGAAGATATTGATGTCTCAACAGAGTGCTGGCAAGATGGCAACATCCACACCAAAAGGCTCTACAAAAGTGCAAAAGCCACATGATCGCAAATGAAAGATTAGTAGTAGTAGTACAGAAGATGAGATTGAAGAAGATGAATAATCGGATGAACAAGAGGAAGATGATGATTATGATTCTATAGATAATGAGAATTTGGAACCTGAAATGGAAATTCAAAAAATTGTATCAAAAATACATACTTCATTAAATGACGAAAATTGGAAAGAAGAAATAGGAGATAAATTATTTGCTGTACATAAACCCAGAAAATTTTATGTTGGCTGACTCAATCAAGTATTCTCTAATGACAGTGACGAAGATATTAATAAAGAATCAATGAAATTCCTTGACTACAGAGGGGGAGGACTCTTTATAGCAAAAAGCAATGCCGAACTAGAAACTGTCCCAGCTTCAAATATATTTATGTGGCCCATTCCCAGCACAGTAGCATCAAGAAAAGGAGTGAAAGTGCAGCAGGACATATATAACCACATCAATTCAATGTGGGAACAGCAGGTTCTGCAGTTTACAATCATTAAAAAAAAAAAAAAAGAAAAAAAAGCTGCCTGTTTTATTATATATATTTATATATAGTATAATATATATAGCTATATATTATATATATATATATATAATAATATAATATATTAGTATAATAATATTTATATATATATAATATATATTTATATATGCATATAGTATACCGTTATATAGTAGTATAGTATATATATAATATATATATATAATATATATATATATATATTTATATATATATATATATATTTATATATATATACTATATAATAATATATATTTTTACTTTAAATTATTATTTGTAGTTAAATAAAAATGTGTTAGATGACTTTTAGAAATGGGTTTTGATACTGGGGTGTTTTTTAATGGACTTGGTTTTTAAAAGTATTGTTTGAAAAATTTGCCGGGTTTTTTTTTAAGTTTCACTTTTTTTTTAATTAATTTACAACTAATTAATAAGCGAAACCAATTATTGATATAGGGTTACTATAGAACTAGTAAAGCTCAATCATAACAATTACTTTAAAATTCACAATAATTATATCAGTTTAACCAACTTGCATTCCTAAATAAATATAGTATTGCGTATAGCATATATAGTATAGACTATATCATATATATATATATATTATATAATAAATATAAGTATATACTATATATTCAATTATTTGGAATATCTCCTCAAACGGAAAGGAGCTACTAGGACAGTAATTATCCGTTATCAAGCGGCAGATAACAATGATAGTCCGGCCGATACCGGATTTAGTTCAACAACTTGGCCAGATATCGGCCCATCCCTAATATATATATTAATATATATATAATAGTATAATATATAATATAATATGTTATATAATTACTTATATTATTAATATTATTATATATATATAATATATTATAATTAATCTGATCTTACTAACCACCTTATCATACCTAACTTTAAAAGGGGTCAGTCAACCTTAACCTTAGATTGATACACGATGCTGAGATTGAACCTACCTAGATGGATTTCACTTTGCAGAGCATTAAACCTTACTAGACGGATTAATGTGCAGAGCAATGACACCTAAACCTATGATTTCAGCTGCAGACACAAGGAAATCTAATGTACAAAGTTCTGGGCGCTATAATAGTTCTATATATATATAATATAATATATATATATTATATTATATATAGATATATATTATTATATTATATAATTATATATATAATATATTATATAATATATTATAATCTTAGTCAAATATTTTAAATTAATTGCATTTTAAATAATAGGGACATCCTTAAAATTCACTTCTTTCACGTATGAAATCGTAATATAGCTAATTTTCTTCAATATAAAAATTATTTAATGTAAATGTAAGAAATTATTCTACCTTTGTCAACAAATTTAATTATAGTAAATATATACTTATATATATATTATAATATACATATATATATATAAATAATATATAATATATATATAAATATAATATATATTTAGTATATATTATATATATATTATATAAGTACGTTAGGTAGCAAAATAACCCATTTACCCTATTTGTGCCAATAACTATTAAACTAATTGGCACTGCAGAGTTTATAATATTTCGTGAACGTGTAGTCTACGCCTTATATACATTAACATTAGACATATAACGAACATCTCAAAAAACCACATGGACCTATTCGAGACATGTCCAGTCACCCACTACCAACATGCTCATGCAAATCCAACCAACAGCACCTAGCTTGCAATTTGTAAACTACAAATCCCAATTTGGCTTAGTTCAATAAGCTATAATGAATAATAAAATATGATTACCAACATCCACATGTTAAAACTAAGTTTTGTCACACATTTTCCATCAGACCATTAATAACGACATAACCTATACTATAACGAGTCAAAGGCCAAAGACTTATAAAACTGTTCCGTATTTCCACTTTCACTTGACCCTCTATCTTATCGGCGCAGCGCGATGTTGGTGCTTATCTCTTTTATTTACTGTACGCAGCGGCAGATGCTCGAGGGAGCTTGTAACTGCGATACCAACACATTTACAGGGCCGCGTGCACAGGGGTCTGGTCTGCGCATGAAGTTTATGTGGATATCGAGTAGAACTCAGGCTAGTACGCTGCGGTGCTTCCTTTTTTCTCCACCTTTCTGTGGAATTCTTTCCATCTTCTGTTTCCTGCTGAATTTAATCTTCCCTTTTCAAAGCTTTGCGTCTGTGCGATCATCTGCGTATTTTTATAGATTAGTTAGGTGAGTTTTTGAACGTGTTAAACACCCCTTCTTGAATAGGGCTCTGCCGTGAATGCGGTGTTGACAACTATAAAAAAAAAAAAAAAAAAAAAAAAAAAAAACACTAAAACCAGCCAATTGGCTTCTAGTCATTACTTATTGTACCCAACCATCGTTAACGAATCTAACCCTTTTCTTAAATGTTTGCAATCGATTCAATCAACAACCCTACTGGCAGCTTATCCAAAATTTACAACCATTACTGATGCATGCTTTCTCATATAATCAAAGATGGCATGCTTTCTTAAATTTTATTACCAGGACCCTGAGTCACCTGTCCATGCTCACCTATGAAAAATTTATTGGTATCTTCCTTTCTATAGATGTAAATATTTTTTGACTTGTATCATGTCCCTCTGATAATCGCCTTTCTACAGAAACATTCCTAACTCCTTCAGCCTACTCTCATAGTCTTGCACCTCCAAAACCCGAATCATCCTTGTATGCTCTACGTGCACTCTCTCTAGCATATCTACGATCATTTTCTTTAAATAAGGGCCCAAACTTGTGCCAATACTCTATTACTGAGCCTAACATAAGCTAATGTATTACAGCTTTCTTGATTACTTCCTTGATCTGTAACAACATTGCGATTTTATGCCAGATCTTATTGCGTATTAGTTATCTAGCTTCCCAAACACTGATTAGCTATATTCAAATTATTGCTTATAATCACACCTAAATCATTTTTCTTAGGTCACAGACCTCAGCATCATTCATATCGTATTTAAACTTTTTTGATAACCTGGAGAAGAACCTGATACACTTTTACTAATTAAAATTCATTTGCCACTTAGTCTGCCCAACCAAAGATGTTTCCCAGATCCATTTTGAAATCGTTTAGCAATCCCTACTTTCCTAACTGAGATCCGGCGCGAACTTTGTATATGCAATCCTGCACTTAGAAACTTTGCATTTAAGTCCTGATCTAAATTTTCCTAATATATAATGAGAACAATAGTGCCCCCATGCAGCTGAACCCTGTGCGACACACTCTTCAGCTATTTTCTTATTCCATGATGATTTATTCCATTTAGTTTGTAAACACTGTTTTCTATTTCGCAAAACCACTCTTTTAATCAACCAATATGTTACCAAATTCACCGATACCACTATTGCAATAATTATCGACTCAGCTTTATGATGGGCACGAACCTTATTCAAAACTTTACTAGTCTAAATTTAGCATACTAACATGGATCTCCGGTCGATGCAGCCGTAATGTATTCATAATTCTAAAATGTTGGTACTACATGACCTACCTTTCTGAACACGTGTTGGGATTAGTCAACCATACCATCGATATCTTCTAAATATTTCTCTATATACCTTCATTAACTTTTTCCAAAACTTTTAAAACCAGAGATGTTAAGCTAATTTGGCCCTATAATTTCCCAAATCTTCCTTACTACACTTTCTTATAATAGGCACAACAGTTATGCCACTTTCCAGATATCTTACGGATCCTCACAATATGTATAGATCGCTTAAATCACAATACAGTGCGTTTGCAATACTATGGTACTACCCTCTTGCAGAATTCTTACCATACGTATACATCAGGCCTGCACTCTACTGGTCCAAATAATTGATCTAATACAAACTGTTTATATTTTTTACAGCAATTACAACTTCTGTACGGTCTATTGATACATGCAATACAAGAACTATTAGTCCAAACTATTATCCAATCTCTTCCTCAGTAAACCACTGAAGCAAATAAGCATTGAAAATGTGACCAACTCCTTATCTGATCTCACTAAATTTTCATCAATTTATATTAATATATGCTTCTCTTCTCTGATCTTAAATTATAAAATCTTAAAAAAAGGCTACGAAGGAAGAGTAACAAAGTCTTAAATAATTTCTTGCTCTCTCTTGCCTTTCTATTGATGGTTAGTTCATTTCTATTTTTTCTACTAATTTTCTAAACAAAACTGTTCTCACTATCCTGTTGAATATTTTTTTTTATAAATTTTTTCATTTAATTTCTCTCTTATCTCTCTATTCACCAAACAGTTTATCTCTTTGCCATCTAATGGTTTATCTTTTAAAACCATACTGACTATATTTTCATTAAAATTTGCTTAAATGTTACACACATATAAAACTTTTTGTCTTTAAACTCTTAAATCCAGTGTAGTCTTTTACTCAAAAACATGTCTCGAAAAATTTGGAAATCGCCATATTCGGGAAATCTAAGATTCTTTTCCTTACTTATGCAATTTATGGGCCCACGATAATTTACATATATTAAAATCTAATTATATTTGGTCACTAAGTCATAAATTCTCCTCAACTCTAACCTCACCACCATGCTTTCATCTTAGTTATATTTAGTATAGTTAGATGCATCTATCTTTTGGGTTCTTGACATCTGGGTCAAGTTATCAAGTCTACCAATTTAATGAATGCAGAACTACTTATGGCCATATTAGACAAAGGAATCCCAATGAATGCCAGAAAAATTTAAATCACCATTATGCTATACTTTTCTTCTTGTGCATCTGTCTCATTTCTTTCACATTTCGCGTCTAGATTCTTGAGGCCTCTGACCAGGGAGGTCCTTAACATGCCCCTATTCTAATATGAAATGTAATTGTAATATAGAATATTACCACACCGTCGCATATATGATCAGTTTTAAAGATCAGCTATAAACAGATTGAATATTGTTTTAAAATAAAGCGCCACACCACCACCTTCTTTCCTCTACGTGGTATAAATAAAGTGAAATCTCTCTATTTCATATTCCTGAAGGTAGTATTCCAATCATATTCTTCATATAAACCCATGCCTCAGTTATGCAAATATGTCTAGATTCTCATTTATGTATAACAATAGTCATGTTTTTTTCTAAGCTAATGGCATGTTGTGTAAACATTTGATACTCGAATACTGTTATTTTTTATCCAATCTCATTATTTGAACCTTGTATAACAACACTAGCTTTATTATCTCGCCTACATATTATATTACCTATGCTATATTTGATCAGATTTAGTCCACCACCCCAACATTACCTAGTTTTTGCTAACAGTTCCAATGTTACTGAAAAGCCCGAAACCTTACGACTCAGTGACACTACCATGCTGCTGCAAAAGATCTTATATCCTCGGATTCTACCTCACAATCAAACCTAAAACCTTTTCTTTCTGAAAAAACTTAATTTCCTTCACAATATTCCATCTACACCCTTAAACCCAATACCTCCCCCATTACCTGACAGAACAAACGTGACCTACAAGAGTACAATAAAATCCACAAAGAATTCAAATAGTGCACCATTCTCCTCACTATACAAGAATATCAATTACTGATACAAATCTCCTATAACTCTGCTATTATTCTTCTGACACCTATCTAAAAATGATCCCAATGACCCATCTTAATCTCAATATTATCCACATAGAACAAAATAAATCCACACGATGAAATCAAATTTGCTGAGACATCAATCTACTCATATCAATAATACCACAAAAAATATCATCAATAGAACCAGAGTAATCTACTATCAAATGATTATCTTTCTTATATCTTAGTGAAAAAATCAATCTAAAAGCTATCAGATGTCCTAGAATCAATCCAAATTAAAGCCACATGTTAACTCAGGTCTCTCCTCTAAGAAGAAACTAACAATCACCATTAACCAATTAGCACACTCTCTGATCCACCAACCACTCGGAAACGAGACATTGAACATGTAAGCTGCAAAGTCAACGAAAGAAATGGAACATGACTCGAGATCTCATAACTCCTTAACAGACAGACATTCATTACTATTATCTAAATCTACACTACAACTATACATAATTACCAATAGCATGCAAACCTACAATTATCACAACTACCATAATTAATCTACATGGTCTCACAATCATATCCTTGCATCAGTAAATACACATTTTCCTGAATCTACCCTAGAGTACTCACGCATCCTCATCATCCCACTAATAATCCCTCACTACACCGTTCTTCCTAACAATCTCCTTCTCAACTTAAACTTCTTCTTCAATTCATTCATATTTTCACTCGGTCTTGCAATCTCCTATACCGCTTAAAACCAATTCTCTGCATTTTTCAAGACACAAACAGGCATCTAATCTCACATATTCAACTTACGCACGCTGATCACCGAGCATACATACTTTAATTATATTAGCTTACTACTTTACTTTATTTAAACCTACAGTTAAATCACTCACTAAGGCCTAAAAGACAATAATACTATTCTTTAATAGAGTTAAAAACTTTTAAAACAAGACTAAATTTAGCCTAGCATCCGCCAGCTATATATAAATTTAAGTAGATCTCTCT
>JABUQX010045453.1:57500-73773 GCA_015478945.1 Trachelipus rathkii | reverse complement strand
AGAGAAGTTGATACGATAGTGGCAAGGTACTTTTGGTATTTTTATAAACTTTGCAATTATGATATAGTATATCCTTATTCATAGAGTATTAGATAATTCCTATTTTTATATATATATAAATTATTTATAAATAAATTTTCACAGTTATCTATATTCTTAATGTCTTAATATATATATATATTTATGTGTAAATATATATTAATATTTTATAATTACATATGTTGTGTGTATTTAGTATAGTATTGATTGTGATATTATGTATATATATAATATAATATTATTACTTAGTATATATATATATATAATATAATATATTAATTATATATATATATAAATTATATATATAAATCAAATATCTAGGCGACGATCGAGTGGACTCAGTGTTGGGAATTTGTTTAATAGCATTTATCGTGATCAAGTTGTGGAGCAAGCGCTCTTACTCTGAGATACGGGTTAAAAGAGTAGTGCTCATTCAAAAGGTAAGTTCCGAGCGATTGGAGGAGAGCAATAATAGTACCCTTATATAATGGTAAGGGGGATAAGGTAACTATAGGTATTATAGAGGAATTAGTTGATTGAGTGTTGTAAGGAAGATATATGTTGGTATTTTGGTCGAAAGGGTGCTTCGAGTGACTGACGGACTGATTGGTGAAGAACAAGGTGCGTTTAGAAGTGGTAGAGGATATGTGGATCAAATCATTACATTAAAACAAATGATTGGGAAAAAGAGGGAGGAGAAGAATAAATTATATTTAGGTTTTATGGATTTTTTTGCAACAGACGTGTGATAGGATTAATAGGGAAGCTCTATGGCAGGTGTAAGTGATATATGGTGTTGGTGGTAAGCTTCAGAATAAAATCAAAAGTCTGAATGACGATAGTGAGGCATGTGTAAGAATAAATAGAGTCGAAAGTGATTGGTTTAATATTAATAGCGGAGGGAGGAAGGGATGTGTTATGTCTCCTTGGTTATACAATTTGTATATGAATGGGGTTATGAAAGAATTAGAGAGGGGTGGCAGGAGATGGTGTTAGAATAATGAAGAATGGAAGAGAGTTGATGGTTCCATACCTGTTATATAAGGATGATTTGGTTTTGTGTGGCGAAGCTGAAGAGAGTTTGACAGGATTGGTAGAGAGATTTGGTAGGGTGTGTAAAAGGATGGTTTGAAAGTAAACATAGATAAGAGTAAGGTTATGGTTGTGAGTGAGGACAGTTCTCAGTGTGAAGCTATGTTAGAAGGTGAGCAGCTGGAAAAAGTTTCTGAGTTTAAATATTTAGGATATATGTTGGATAAAAAGGGAACGGATGATGCAGAGTGTAGTAGGAAAGTTGTGAATTTCAGGAAGGTGGCTGGTGAAATTAAATCCTTGGTGGATGTAAAGGGACTAAGTCTTGAGTGCGCTAGGGTCTTACATGAGGGTATGTTTTTACCTGTGCTAATGTATAGCAGTGAGACTATGGTCTGTAATAATAGGTATATATCTAAAGTATAATGTGTTCAGATGGACAATCTTAAGGGAAAGTTATGTGTCAGAAGAATTGATAAAATGAGGAATGAACATATTGGAGAGTTGTGTGGTGTGAAGAAAGGAGTAAATGAGAGAATAAATGAACGTACGCTGAGATGCTTTGGTCATGTGGAGAGGATGGATGATAGTCGGTTAGTTATGCGGATGTATAGGAGTGAGTGTGCTAGCTAGCAATTGACCGTCTGGAAGATCGAAGAAAAAGTGGATTGAGTCATAAAAGGAATGCCTGGAGGAAAGAAATGTGAGTTTGGCAGAGGCGAGAAGAAAGGTGCATAACAGGAGTGAATGGTGGGTTTGATGAGGGGGAAGGGTTTTAGCCCACTTGGGCCAAGGGATGAACCCCATTGACGAGATGCCGTAGTGAGGGTCCGTCGCGGTCCCGTGAAGCTCTAGGGTGGATTTTCTGACTGCGACGAGTTCTCACTAAAAGGTATAAGGGGGGGGGGGTAAGGCTGGGCTTTCTTTTCGACTTGCTTCATATTCTTCTACTACTTTCTTGTTTCCGGTGTATGTGTATGCACCTTACTCCCTGTCTTGGGGAGAGACGGTGGGTGAGATATATATATATATATATATATATATATATATATATATTATATATATTTATAGTATATATATATATATATATAATATATATATATATCCATATATATATATTATATATATATATAATAATATTATATATATATATATATTATATATTATAGTATATTATATATTATATATATACTATATATATATATATATTATATATTATATATTTATATTTATATATATATATATATATATATTATATATATATAATATATATATATATATATATATATATATATTATTATATATATATATCATATAGTAGTATATCTATATATTCACAGTTTTTCATAAAGTTAACTTGTACTGGTATTGATACCACATGTACTTGTAGTTGTACTTGAACAAATTCTAGAGAGTACTTGTACTTGAACAATTCTAGAGTACTTGTACTTGTTCTTACACATTTTGTACGTGAACACAAGCTGATATATATAATACTATATATATTATATATATATATATATATATTATATATATATTCTATATATATTAAATATATAATATATATATATATATATATAATATTTATATATATATATATATATATATATATATTCTTCGATCAAATGTCTGTCAGTCAGAGAAAATGTTTGTCGCCAAATGCTCAATATATATATATATATATATATATATATATATATATATTATATAGTTATATTATATATATTATATATATATATAATATAGTATAATATATATATTATATATGAGTATTCTATATATATATTATATATATATATATATATATATATTATATAAACTTAAAGAACCCTTTTTAAACTTAGGGAACTATTTATAATAGAAGAGCCTCAACATTAAAGAACCCTTTCCTAATTGGGTCCTCCTATTGGTTTCAATTGGAGCCATGTTTCAAATTTTGTTTTTTATAAGAGAGGCGAATTTTTCCTTTTATAACTTCTTACAAATTTCATTTCAAACTGCAAAAGAATTGCTAGTATATATATATATATATATTATATATATATATATTTATATTATGTTATATATATATTATTATATATATATAATTTATATCTAATAATATTTCACTCAATTTACTTTCTAAACAGGGCAGTAGAATGAATGGTAGCTTAAATTTATAATTATATGTCAGTTAACTACTATATTGTAATAAGATATAATTTACGGTAGGAAAGGACATAATTATAGCATATAAGTAATAAGTATAAGCTATTATATAATGGAGAGTATATCGTGAACCTTATTTTACCCTATTCCTACTATATATATATCTTACCTATATAATACTATTTATCAGGTGAATAATATTATATGGTGATGTCTCTTTAAATAAAATGAATAATAATAATAATAATAATAATAAATAAATATAATAATATAATAATAATAATAATAATAATAATAATAATAGAGTAATAATAATAATTTAATAAAATAAATAATAATAATATAATAATAATAAATATAAATAATATTATAATTATAATATAATAATAGAATATCAATAATGATATAAATAATGAGTTATAATAAGTATTCTTTATGCAAATCTTTAATAACATTACATTAACATCTACTACTAATAATAATTCACACAGTATAAGAGTACTTACACTGAGCCATAGTATAAGTGGGATATGACCAAACTTCGTTTATACTATTAGAGTATATATATTCGAATCATAAATGAATTTCCACACATTCTCGCACATCTAAGTATAATCATTGACAATAGGCATCTTGGTGTATCCTTAATTGAATTCCTACCAACTGGTTGTATTACACATACTTCATATACTCAGCGGTTATTTTCACTCTACGGTCACGTTCAAACTACTCTTCCGAGGTACTCCACAATAATCACCTCATCAATATAAGGCATAATACTTCTCTTACTCTACAATGAGCATAATTACTCTCAATCCAGTGAATATATCATAATAATGAATAATAAAATCAACTCAAACCATTAAGTCTGGCATAGCTGTCACAATCTAATTACTTACAATATGGATTTTTTCAAATCAACTCAATGCTCACAGTCACACTAACATAGTCACTATACTGTATTACTCACTTCTGTTCTCCTAATGACTATTATTATCATATATCACTGTTACTTCAATAAAATACATTCAATATACTACTACTCACTCAAATCATAGTATAGTAAATTTATATATAATCATATCATAATTAATCTAATAATTCACTTGTAATATACACTTCCAAATGTCTATCTGCCCATACAACAGTATTGGTTGTAACACTTAATAATATCCACTAGTAATATTATGCTCACTTACATCATTCATTATGTATCATTACACTAAATTTATTACTTTTTCAAGAATTGGGTATAACACTAACGCACACTATCAACAACAACTCTAGCACACTCAAACAACAACAACTGACTAACAACACAACAAACCTGACTACACAACTACCACTCTCGATCCTAATTACTTATGCAAAACAACACACACAACACACTTAACACTCTTAAACAAAATAAACTCGCCATATCACTAGAGTCAATTTCTATATACTGTCATACACATTATTCTAATCCTCTACCTAACAGTACATCACCCAACTACCACACCATAATACAACAACTACAATAATAATTAATAAAATAATATATATAATACTTAATAATAATAATAATTCCTCTAACTCACACTTCATACCTCTAACACATAATATTACTAATTCATTTCTGTTAATTATTCCACATTCATAATAATATTAATCCAGACATTCTCTCAAATATTTTATTTGCGAAACACAGCACATTATATTGTCTCACACTTCTCAATAAACTTCACCTTCAAATCAAGCCAAAATCATATCTGAATGTAATAATATTCATATAACTCTCCTTTCACCTCTTTATGACTGTGTCCAAATCGGCTTAAACAGTAATCGGCGACAGATATCTTAGACATAACTCTTAAGCCACTACTTATTTAACTCCGGATTTTTTTAACAATCTATTTAACTCATTCTCTCGTTTTTCTATATACATGTTCTTAAATACCTAATTTAGGCCTACTATTTTCGACTATAATGTATCTTACTCATACACTAATTCCTTATGGCCTCTTATCATGTCTGCTCTTACTCTATCTTATCATATAAATAATCTCTCTACTCCACAAACTCTCATAAAGCTTTTTTTTATAATATTCTCTGGAAGCTTAATGAATGTAAATATGACACGTTCTAGTATCAATTCTATATGGAATTGGGCTTAATAACTGCAATTAGTGTTGTAGTACTGTGTTGCCGCCATGATTATTCTTTTTCGCCTTGATATTCAATCTACTCAATTTAGGTAAATTGATAAATTTTTGTTAGTAGCTTTTTACACTAGTACTTCTATACCATACTTGTCTTTTTTCATAGAATCTTCGTTGCTCTTAATGAATATATTATATCTCGTTACTATTTTTCTTTTCTCCTAAATTAGTATATTTGCATATTAGTATACTATAGCCTCTTATGATAATTCTATTTAGTGTGAGTGTATTTCCATCTTATAAATTGTTGTGTAACAATACTGCCTCTGCGGTGCCACTTTACTTGTATGAATGAAATGGACACTAAATATTTGTGAGCTATATATGACCTTCAAAGCCTTCCAACACGTGACTACACTTCCACCCACATACTGGTGAATCAGGAGTATAAGTCATCAAGCAATTTCCAAGGTCTTTTAGATCCTCCTCACTCTCCTCACTTTAACAAGCATACTATCACATTATTTTATGTTCCCTTCCCCAAACCATTCACAGGAAGTTTTATATCCGCTCTCATGATATTCCACAATAACAGCCTACAAAACACAAATTCTTCCTGACAGAGTATAATTAAACCCCCAAACATTACCCTTCTTCTTCACTCGGTGTCTCGTTTCTCATCACTCTCTCCTAACTTAGTATTTATATACCTCTCCTTCATCTCTCTACCTTTCCGTGCTTACACACTGGCTGTGCAATATCTAAACACTTTTCTCAGTCCAATAACTTACAATACAAAGTTAATTCTATTGCCATCAAATTATTATAGTTTTTTAAGATAACTCCGGGATACACGCACATATTTCGCGCACTATTTTCTTATCATATTGAATATAAGCTACTGCTCCTCTTCGTCTCTATACGTTCTTGCAATATTCTACATACATCTTCTCTTCGTCCCTATCTTCCTCATCATGATCCTATACTCCTTCCCTCAGCTTGAATGTTTGCATTTATAGAGAGCGTTAGCATAACACAGGACACACCTCATTATCTCACTCACTTTGCCCTCCACACGTCTCTGTGAGAACTCTTTTCACTGGTCTTTCGCTTAGACTTCCATCAGATATTAAGCAGGACGCCTACGAGATTAGATAGACTAATTTTGCTGTATATATAAAGCACAATAACATATATAATTGCTTTAAACCTATACTTTTGTCTCACAGCATATCATTTGATACCTGATAATGCATAGACACCAACCAAAAGAGTTAGTAAAAGTGTCGTTTCTTTCATCTCAACTATTTACTCTCACCAAGAGTCCATTTAATAAGATACAATAGAGGTATATACTATAGTCCTGGCATTCTCTTATCATCGAAAACTACTCTCCTATGTGTTCATGGTTTGCAAGAGATTCACTACAATGGGTGGTGTGGCTTGATAAAACGATACTACGTTATTTTGATTGTGTTATTATATGTATCCAATACATTTAAATGTATAATTCTCTATAATCTGAATCTTATCACAGAATGAGACTCTAGACTTATATTGTTATCTTATACCATTCATTTCTTTGCGCCTATCTTCTCTTGTTAGAGTGTCCTTTGTTGTAAATATATATATAGTAATCAATATTTTTTGTGGGTTAATATACCGATTTAATATTATTGTATGTGTATTAGTAGTTATTATTAGTAGGTATGTATATGTATATGTGTGTGTGTGTGGGTATGGTGTGAGTGATGTGTACTGTGGGTGTAGTTATTGTAGTGTAAGGTGATAGGTGTGTATGTGGTTTTAGCTGTGTTAAGGTGTATGCTGTGTTATATGCGCTTTAAGGGTTGTATGCTATTGAGCTTAGTAGTTTTGTTAATAATATAAAAGTTATTTTTCTTATAACTTGTATATTACTTTTGTGTTTTTTACTCTATAATAATATATTGTTAATATTTAATTATTAATACTCATATATTTATATTTATATTATTTAGTTTTATATTTATTAATTTATTATTTAGATCTATATACTTAGATATTCACAAAGTTTTATTAAAATATATATATTGTTATAGTTATATACTTGATACTATTAATGATAATAACTAGTTTTATATAATGGTGCACGGTATTGTGTTTGGTATTATTTATAACTTAGCAAAGTTAACATACATTTTTTATTTCAAAAAAGTATTTTAATTCAACAAATAAAAAAAACGTTAGACAATTTATATTTACTTCTCATCATCTTCTCACTAGTGGCGGGGGTGCAATTTAATTCACTGTCAGTGCCTGTGGGAATTTAGACTTCATGGATTATTATATTATTGGTGATCTTTAAATTCATCTCTCTTATACTTATCTTGATTGCTTTTTCACAATTATCTAGAAGGAATTATGTCTTTGTTTAGTATATTCTGAATTATCATATACCTATAAGTATATTGTTTACTTTTGAGTTATTTTTCAAATTATATTTCTCGCAGAAGGGTGGGTTAACCCTGTCAATGGAACGAGCTCTATTGATAATCTTGATCTCTTAATATAACTTCTCATCTTTTTATCTATATCTTAGTGTGCCTATATTCCCAATACTAGACAGAATATAAGTCTATGTTTCATAGTAATTTCCGATATCATTACTCAGAGTGCCAGTGTATATGAGTTACATATCATATTATAGTGACTAATAATATTTGATAATGAGCCAGTGTGGTATTAATCGTATCAGGTACCTGTCACTCCATTCTAGTTTTAGTTAAGATATTCTTACATCATATGATTAATTATTATTATTAATAATGTATAATATTCTTCGTTAGATTTAATAATAATATTGAAATCCATTATTATTATTATTAAATCATGTGAATTTATTATATTAGTAGTTATATAAGTTCAAGTAGCTAGTAGTATTTAGTATGATAAGGTATAAGTTTAGTAAGTTTTATAGATTGATATATAATATACTATTATTAAAATATATTATTATATTATATTGTTATTTATTTTAATTATATTTAATTTATATATATAATTATTTATTATTATATTATTATATATTATTAATATTTAATAATAATTTTATTAATTATTATTTATTAATTATTTATTATTATTAATAGTAGTTATATAAGTTAAATATTCTATTTATATATAATGATATAATTATTGTTCAAGTAATAAAAAAGTAGTAGTATTATAAAGTAAGTTATATAGATATAATATATAAGTATATATATAGTATATATCAGTTTGTATTTATATATAGTATTATTTTTTATATATTTCATAATTTTATTTATTTTATAATTTAGAACATATATATATATAAATATAATATATAATAATATATAATAAATTATATAAATATTATAAATATTGATATATACCTATGTATATATATATAATAGTCTATAATTATTATAATATAATATACCTATTTATATATATAAATATACTATAATATATTTATTATTATAGTACTATAAATATTTATTATTTAGATATTATATATAATATATATTAGATGTATATATACTTTATCTCAAAGTTTCTTTTAATTAATAATTATATGAAATATTTTCGCTACTTATAAATAATAATATCATATAATTTATATTATAAGTAAAATGTAAACTACTATATATATATATATATTAGATTATATCAATATAATATATAATATAATTATAAATTACCACATATATATAATTATCTTATATATTATATAAATAATATTAATTATTAAGATAAATAATTAATATATAGCAAAAAAACATAAATAGAATAATAAATTTTATTTATTTTTTATATTTCATTATTTGATTATAATATATATAAAAAAACTACATACATAAATATTATTAATATAAAAACTAGGCAATAGTAATATAAATGATATTATTATATTATTATACTGTATATGATAATAATACTACTAATAATACTATTATAATTAATATATATATTACCTAATTATATCAAATTTGGAGTATATTACTATTACTTATATAATATTATATATATCTATATTATATAATACTAAGAAAATATATAATATTATATCATATATTAATATTAATATATATCATTATATCTATATCTTATATATATATTATATTCATTATTATACTTACTATCTTAATTTCATCTTCTATCTTATATTACTATCTTCTATATATATTTCTATACTATATCTATATATATATCTATATATCTATATTCTATATATTACGTTCTCTCTATCTATATATTAATCTTCATTATATAATAATATATATATATATATATATATATATATACGAGCACTTGTGCATAAAAGCAATAATATTTCTTTGATGAATGTTCATAGAGCAACAATAAATACATGATGAGGAAGCCATAAGAAAGTAATTCTTTTCTCTTTTGTTAGAAAGCGAATAGGTTTCCATTCCGACTCTCGTCAATCAAACACTATCAACTACCTACAGATACTGTAAACGCCTTCCTTCATGGCCCCTTAATAATAAGAATCGTTTTTATTTCAACTTCCCCCTACCCTTTCGCCTTGGCTTCTCTTCTCCCTTTCGTATGTCGCAAGTTGTCGTAAAAATAGAAAGCATATAAGTGTGTTCTTGTTAAGCGATTGAAATGGGTGAGATGTTTGTGAATGCGTTTTTGCAAGGGAGGAAAAATATTCAGGTGTGATGAAAATGTATGAATAAGAAGAACAAAATAAGCAAATGAAAAATATTCTTCGTCAATCCTTGAGAGTAGACTTGCAAGCATATCTTCTATAATTTGAGTAAATGGTTAGAATTTTAGTGACTATCTAAAGATTTTTAGATCTCAACACTTAAATCTAATATTCCCTTAAAGGCGTATTATCTTTTTTTTTCTCTAATAAAACACTATAAATTTAAAATCATGATAGTTACGTATACATTACTCCTTCAACAATAGACAATATATCGTATGTTTTGTATATAACATTGTATTAATGGATTACATTTTTTATAAAATAACATTAATAATCAAGGTGTAACTTCTCCTCCAATATAATGCTTAAATTATTATTTTTTCCATAACCTCATAATATCTTTGATATGTTCACGCGATAAAAACAAACAACTGATTATTGTGAATAGGTAACGTAGAAACACTTGTTTTAATGCGATTCGCACTAATTTCACATTGTACAAAAGGCAAAGTATTCGAATGTCAGTGTGAAAAAGTCGGTGTCTCGGATTATAATGAGTTCAATAATTGCATTTTAATGAAGCTCCGATTCGCCAAAACTTTTGTAGCAAGCACATCAACACTAAAAGTAAGGAATATCTAAAACTCTCGCAATTGTAATTTCGACGCAGCGTTTTTCCACAAAATCGCATTAAAAGAAGCTGTGGACATTAATGCTTGAAGCCAGGAGACGCAACGACTTTCAATTATAGTTTTAGGAAATAAAAGAAAGAGGAATGTGAGCAGTTTTTGTGTATATACATTGGACAACCATACTACAAATCTTTAATCTCCTCGTTGAAACTTGCACAGCAGCAACTAAAATGAACACCATTAACACTCTCGGCATTATATATGACGGTTATAATTGCATTAGACTCTAATAATATATGATGGATAATAAGATGCAAGTAAACTTGAGTAATATATTATTTATTATAAATTATTATATATTATATATATACTATATATTTTATATATATAATTATTATTGATTATATATATATTATTATAATTAATTAATAATTTTATTTATTATTTATTAATTATTATTATTATTATTATTATATTATAATATATCAATTTCTTTGAGTTAAAATATAACATGTCTATTTAAAGAATAAACATGAAGAGATATAAAATATATATATTATTATATATATCAAATATTTATTATATTAATTATATTATTTATCATTATATTAATTATGTATTATATATTATATATATATAGTATTTATTATATTAGTATTATAATTATTATGTATATATATTATATTGTTATTTAATATGATTTAATTTATTATGTTATAATTATTATTATTTATTAATTAAATTATTATTTAATATTTAAATTATTATATTATATATTATATTAATTTCAGAAGCTAAATATAATTATAATATATATTATTATTAATAATTATTATTATTTATTTATTATTATTATATTAATATTATATCTATATAATATTATTATTATTATTAATTTAATTTATATATATATATATAATTATTATTATTCATTTTAATTATTATTTATTACTTAATTAATATATAATATTAAATATTTATATTATTTTAATTATTATTATATTATTATTTTTAATTATTATTATTATTATATAATTTAATTATTATTATTTATATATTTATTATTATTATTATAATATATATATATGTATAATTTATATATATTATGATAGTAGTTATAGTAAGATATAAGTATAGATTATAAGTACTGTAAAGTTAAGTAGTAAGTTAGTTAGTAGTTAAGATAAGTAGTAGTAGTTAAGTATGAAGTTAAGTTGTTAGTAGTAGTTATGTTAAGTATAGTTAAGTTAAGATTAGATACGTAATGTAGTATAAGCTAAGTATAGTAGTAGCCGTTGGTAGAACTGAGGGATATGTAACTTATCTTAAGAATCATAAACATTGTCATTTATTTTATGATATTGGATTAAAAAAGAATAAAATATTTATAATTTATTGAAAGGTATTTTTATTAACAAACATAGGCAAATAATTATATAAAAACATGATAGGTTTGGCTTAAATTAAATATATTTTCTTAGCAAACATATTTTGTGATAACAATTTTTTTAGATTCTTATATTTTATTTTCAAGTTATAGTTACACTAAAAACGTTAATTTGCTTTTATTATATTATTCATCCTAATTTATATTATGAAAAAAAAATATAATATATACTCTATATTATATATAATGTCAATAATATATATTAGGGAGTATCACAGTATATTTTATAATATAATAAAAATAAAAAAAAAAAAACAATAAATACACAAATTACACATTTCATCCTCGTAATTATTATAAATAATGTATAATTACAAAATACCATGAGTGATAGATATTCTTCACGTCTCCATATAGTAACTTTCCCATGTTAGTTTATATATATTATAATGTAAATAACAATAATCTCTTAAACTCATATATGCAAATGTTATGAAGTATTTATTTAAGTTAGTGTAATATTGATAGTTATGAATATATTATTCAATAATTTATATATATATATTTTATTTTATATAATAATCAATAAATAAAAACCACAACGATAATAATCTCATAATAATAATAAATTTGAATCAAATCATTTTTATAAATGGGCTAATTTATATTCCTAATAATATATAGCACAGAAAATTTTTATTAATGGTAGTTTTATATATTATATATTTAAATATTATATTATATTACGATATTTATCACTGTGATTCATACGTTAATATTATATATTAATCGATATCTACCAATACAAGAATTAACATTTTGGTTCTCAAAAACAGTTATCATACTCAACAAAAACAAAATCGATGAGTGAACCCTAAAATCTTCCCCTTAATATAACCAATGATGAAAGATTACATGGTGTATGTATGCTCTGTGTTAATGTATATGTTGTGCTCCACAGAGGGTCTATGAATAAACGTGTAAAATTTTTCTATATTTGTATCGAATTTAATGAGATATAATGTCTATAACTTTTATTACTTGAAATATTATCATTTTACTTTAATAGTGTCTGAAAATAATTAATCATTCCAAAAAAGTTAGTGCCTCGATATGGAAAACTAGATGCACAGTGGTGGAAAGAATGTAGGGTGGATGGATAATAATAGGTGGTGAAGAGAATATGGTAGATTTCCAATATTTGGTATTAGTTGAAATACTATAATTAATAACTATTAGAATGTATTGCAATACTGCAGAGCTTATTGGGGTAACCATACTGTATAGAGCAGCTTTATACTCAGAGAAAACTATGAGACAAATTGTATGTGATTAGAATGACTAGATGGAGTAGAATCCTTCTCGTTTTGGCGTACTCACGATATAGCCTCTCTCCTCATAGGGAGCAGGCGCAGATATCGCTGCAAATGCAAACAGGGTGAAGAGCGAAAAGTGTTTATATATTATATATTAATAAAAGGATAAAGATACTTATTTAAGTGAAGAAGATTAGAGTGAGAAATAGTAGTGTTCAAACTGACAGGAAGTTGAGACTGGTTGTGTCTATTTGATAAATCATAGACTAATGAAACTTTCACAACTTTTATAGCCTATGATCTGGACTCTCTCTTTAACTGCTAAAGATCTTTTAACCTTTAAGCCCTAGACGTTACCTTTTAAGTGTCTCATAAGATCGTACACCTTTGGACTTAGTCCAAAATGCCATTTAAGTTCTCTAGTATTGCTCTCTTTTTATACAGGCCCTCAGACTCTACAACTTTACTAGTGTCATCGCTTGAAGACTTAGACTCCTTTTTTAAGACATATAACATTTACTCTCTACACGCCTTATACTTATCATCTTAAGCAGAACTTACCATGTATATAAGCCCTAGAACACTTCATACCACTAATGTAATTGCCTGCGAATATACACTTTTCTTATGCCTAGAACATTAATTCCTGCTTTTAAAACCTCTACGTCCCATCAATACCTTACAGCCTTTAAGCCCTCTAGACCTACCTTTCAAAGCCCTAGACTACCCTTCTACCCAGCCCTAGGAACTTACCTTGTAAGTTTTCTAATATCAAAATAAATATTATAGGCCTATTAGAACATTAACATTTTTAGCCCTCACAGCTACCTATCTGTAATGAACTCATGATCTAACCCTTTTTACAATAGCACACCTATAAAAATCCTTTACCTCTTTCCATGTATGCCCACGATAACTTTACCTTTTATAGTACCCATTTAGAGACTTACCGAATTTTTTATTGTTCACTAGCTTACCTCTTTAAGCCCTAAACTTATCCCTTTACTGCTTCTATGATAACCCTTATTAAATTGCACTGCTAGACTTACTTCATATAGACGTACGACTCTTATTTTTAAGACACTTTATATCTATAATCTTTACACCACTTTTATTATCTCTAGAGATTATCCATATTATATTGACACTAATCTTACCACTTTTAAGTTTAGCATTAGAGCCTTACTTTCTAGAGTCCTACCATAGACTTTTAACTTCTAAGCCTTAAAGACTCTTATCTCATTCTAATATTTCAGAATTAATCACTCCTTAAATCTTAACCCTTTAGCTCCTCTTATAATTTACTATTATAGTTCCTAGCAACGTATATGAATACTATTAAGCCTATGACTTATCCCTTTTATTGATCTATATAAACTTAACCTTTAAGCTAGAACCTCATAACGTCTATATAGTCCCTATGAACTTTACACTATCTTTAAAGCTCTCTTAGACTATTTACTCAGCTATTCCTACACGTTATCCTTAAACTTTACACTTTTTAAGTCCATAGATTACCTCTTATAACCTGATTTAACTATTTCTCATGAGTAAGTATTACTACGACTTTCATACTCCACTTTTATAATTTGCCACTGGATCTTATTACCCTTATAAGCCTAATAATCTTTTACCTCTTTATAAATGGTCCCCTATGCAATGTGACTAACCTTTGTTAATGATCTCGTAGACATATTACCACTTTATTACATAGTTATGCTTTCTCAGGGACTACCTCTTTAAATATATAGAGAGAATTGTGTTTAGCACATTATCTTATTCAAATATTTCAGCCTATTGTGTAACTCTATTTTATTGAATATTTTCGATTATATGCCTGTAATTTAATAATGTAATTCTATTGTAAGTCTCATATAAGTTCGATGATGTAAGTCAACGCAGATGAGTAGTATATGTAATGATATTCGAATAATGGCAGCATTTTTAAGTGATTACGATGTCTTCTCTTCATGAGCTTTTCACTTTCTTAGTAATATTTTAACACTATTTTGGGATGTCTCTATCTTTAGAACATAATATCGTAGTTAAGTTTTAATTTGAGCTCTTGCTAGTTAGAATCGCCTCAGATCTCTATACCTGGATTTCATTGTTTACAAGTTTCACTATGTATCCGATATAGGATATTCTCGCTCGCAGTAGATTATCTTTATCTCTTCTGAGTCGATTATATGATAAATTGCGAGAGAGCTGCACGTATTTTATGTATCAGTTAATTATAAAATATAGTTACAACGATAATATTTATCTATCTTATTTAGACTTTATTCCTACCTTCTCTAAGTATACGCTTTAATATATACACGTTATTCTTAATAATGTGTTTATATATATAAATATTAATACTATACCATTAAGATAGCTGTCACAGAGACACTACAGAGCTTTTTTAGCATCGTTATCTCTTCTCTATGGGATGTATCTAATTATACCTCGAAAATTGTGTGAATATAAAAGACGTTATTATCTATATTAAAGGTCAAAGATAGTTTATTTATCCACTCTCGCATACGGTCAAATAGTGTCTTGAATAGAGAAGAATTGATTAAATATAGAGCATTGTCTTCCGTTTCCGATAAATCGAGCAAAAGGATAAGACAATGAAAAGCAAGCAGTGATGAACGATGTACATGACCATGAAATAATATATATATTAATTATATATTATATATATATATATAATTATATATATATAGTATATTATATTATATGTAATATATTAATTAATTAATATATATATAATATAAATATATATATATATAATATATATATTATATCATATATTATAATTATATATATATAATATATTATATATATATATATTAATATATACATTATAATATATCATATAAATATTTTTTATATTATATATA
>JABUQX010045453.1:0-22500 GCA_015478945.1 Trachelipus rathkii | reverse complement strand
ATTTACCAATCTTCCACGTTAGGGCTTATCGCCCTGTCTGTTTGGACCAGCATTTTCTTCCTTGGCCCAGAAACTTTATCCTTAGAGGCACTTAGGAAAACATTCTTCGGCGCAATGATTTTCTGATTTGCTAGCCTTGAGTATACATAGGTAGGGTCTGACAGCCCTCTCCTAGCTTAGACTCAACTACTATCATCTCTCCATTTGGCATCAACAGCGCTCTCCTCCAGGACTCTCCAAAAATCAGTGTTTACTAGGGCGCATAATTCCAATTGCTGGTCCAGGGAGTTCTTCAAGCAAGAAAAGTAAAGGACCGTTGCTAGCCCTGCCTAAGACTATGGCGAAGAAAGAAAGGCATATGGTCCGACTGTCTACGACATCCATTCTTCTTCATTAGGTATAATATACTATAATATATATATTATATATAATTATATGATAAATAATATAGTTATATTATATATATATTTATATATTATATATTATTTATATATATATATATATATATATTATATATATTTATATTATATTTATATATATATATATATTATTAGTATATATATATTTATAATAAGTAATATATATATATATATTAATGTATGTATGATATACTAATATATATTATATTATATATAAATATATATATATATATATATATATATATTATATATATATAATATATACTTATATCATATATATATATATATATAAATATTCTACTTATAATACTACTACACTAAATCTAGTATATATTTTAATACTACTATTTCAATTTATATATATATATATAATATATATATATATAATATAATAATATTAATAATTTTATATAATATATAATAATATATATATGAATCTATATTGGATATGTGTGTAGCCTCGTATGTGCCTGGACATTTGGATATATTTTATATCTAAATTTTCAAAAATATTCTTATCTACCACTGATGACGGAATTTGAGGTGCCATAACTTCCAACCCGAGGACTATATAAACGGCCTCTACAGACCTATATCCTAATATTATTCCTCCATCATATTGGAATTCGCTTGCCAATATCAATGGCTCATTTGCCAAACAATATCCTTAATTTTTCTCTTGCTATCTGTGCTTAGAGAAAGCAAAAAAATCAAATAATAGAAAAAAACCTTTCCTCTGACTATTCGAAACTTTTGGAACAAGCAATTTAACAAGTTTGATTATTATAAAGTTTTTCTAACGCGATTTTTTTTTACATAGCAAGAAAACAACGTTAATCGAGCTTGAAAATGGAGCATGATGTTTATAGCTCCGTTTACATTACGAGTACAAACAATGGCTAATGACCAAAGCACAGAGTTGGGTAACTCTTCTCTCGAATTTATCGACCTTCTTTCTATCCCTATATTTTTCCTTCCTTCTTTTATCATTGGAGGTTTCTTGCTCACAAAAGCTCGATTGCGACCCTGGCAATACCTCAATAGGATACGAGGAATTGCTCAAATGGTACAATGAAATGTTCTATAACAGAAATTTTTTTTTTTATCTGAATGATAATATGGTAAACCACACACACACAAGTCCTCATTACGCACACACATTACACCACACACACACCCAACCACACACACATATATATATATATATTATATATTATATATATATTATATATATTATATATATATATATATATATTATATTAATTAATATATAATATTTATTATATATGACTCTTTATGACAGTTTCCGAGCCCCCTATTGAAGTGGAGCCTGGTTTAGTTAGCACAAATATATCTATTGAAAGATTTAAGGAATGTTAGCGAGATTGTACATTAGTCAGAGGATGAACCATGAGTTGTTCCCTGCTACCACTGTCGAAGTAAAAAACTCGCCAAGCCTTCTTACATGTTGGGGTATGAAAGTACCTTCTAATATATACGAATATATATTTATACTTATATTATTTACTATATATATACTATATATATATATATATATATTATATAGTATATATATATATATATTATCAACAGCAATAATAACGAAAAACATAAATAATAATGGACTCTACTTCCCGATAAAACTGATCCAAAAATAATAATATTAATTAATATTAATTAATAATATAATTAATATGTTTAATATAATAGTGATACTGAATAATAATTAATAATAATAATAATAATAATAATAATAAAATAATAATCATAATATAATAATATATATAATAATAATAATATAATAATTATAAATAATATTAATAAAATAATATAGAATATAATAATAATAATTAATAAATAATAATATTAATAATAATAATAATAATAATAATATAATAATATATAATCAATCAAAAAATCAAAAATACTTTATTCTCACTAAATAATAATACATTGTTATGCTTACAGAATTAAATATAATAATAATAATAGAAGAGAAAAGGGCTACTAGGGGGACGTTTTCGTCCATTGAGCCCAAAATAATAGTAATACGAATAACATTATAAATAAATAAAGAAAAATAGTATAATATAATATGCTGATAATAATTATAATGATAAAAAATATAAATAATTTAAGAATATTAATAATATTACAAGTTATAATAAATTAATATAGATAATAATAATAATAATAATAATAATATAATAATAAATAATCAATAATAATAATTAATAATAATAATAATAATAATAATAATAATAATAATAATAATAATACTGGCCAAAAATTTACATACGAAACTTGGGTTAATAATGCTATCAGTTTTTTAGACATCAAAATCACTGTTAATTCTGACGGCTCATTATCTACAGGCATACATGTCAACCCACTGATAATGTCTGTATATGAACTATGGATCCTATTCACTGACTATTTTACAAAGAATCTATCGTAAAAACTTTAGATTTTACAGAGCATACAACCTAATGTTCAACTTGGAAAATTTTTGATGAAGAAATTTGCCGCATTAAATAAAATTTAATTAATTGTAATCAGTTCCACAATATTCTGTTGAAAACTTAATTAATAAAACCATTACAAAATTATATAATAAAGAAAGTAAAAATAATCAGAAAAATTAGATAAATTTCTTCTTCAAAACTTCCAATGCTATAGACTTCAATAAGAAAGAAGGGCCTTCGTAATATTTTGACTCTCACCCTCAAAACTAACGCACTCAAAATTAAAGTCAGACTATACCATTAGTCCAAACAACTGTCATCTTCCTTAGCACAAGAGATGCTTTGACCGACAACAGAAGTTGTGTCCCAATTTAACTGCCCTGAGTCGGATTGTTACGTCGACATATATTGGTTTTACACGACGAATAGATTGTCGAACAGGGCATATCAACATCGCTTCAGTCCCCCAAAATCTTAACAGGTGTCAAACACTGCACATGGTCAAACAACTATAGGTAATATTTCTAAACACACTTCACAATATTATACGGATCATGTGAAGTCCAGAACTTAAAATTGCGGAGCTTCTACATCAAAACACGCAGACCAGAAATTAACATAAAATTTAATGTATTATCTGTCAAGGGACTAAATATCAATTGATTTAATTATTATTATCAATTTAAAGACATTCTCTTACAGAAATAATCTCTGAAATGTCTCAAGTATAAACGAACCTGATTTCTGATTGGCAAAGTTTTCTTCAATAGATTTCATTAGCGAATGTATTCATAATTGACCCTGTTCTAGTTATAAATACTTTCTAAAAAAGATAAAATTAACAAATTTAATCTTACATTCTTTTATATGACATCAGTAATGGTACTTATTGGGTTCCATATTTTCATATTATTGCTTTCCAAGTTTTCTCACTAGATCTATCATTAGCGAATGTTTTCATAATTTGACCTGTTCTATTACAAGATTACTTTTAGATGCATCTATTAATAATTTAAGCTTAATTATTTGATATGGCATCAGTAATGGTATTATTTTTCATATTTCATTTTATTCTAGGATAAGGATCGTACGGTGCCAGATGCAACGGATCTTGTATTGGAGTTAACGGGTAAAGATGTTTAGCTTTTCAAATTCTCATGAAAGATGAGAGGATTAGGCTATTCTTAGAAATACATAGTAATGGAGCAAATTAGTTAACAACAGGACATTAATAAAAGTGTGTTTAATGAGATAATGAGTTTGAAAAGAATTAATGAGTTTTAAAGTATTTATTGTGTTTTATAAATAGTGTAGTGAAGATATTTTGGGAATAGTTGAAAGCTCAATGACTTTCGTGGTCAGCGTATTGGAATGCATTGCTTTTTAAGTGAATTTAGAAATGAGCTTCCAAGAGTTGCTGTTTAAATCTGTATCAATCTGTCTTTTTTTACTGTATAAATCTGAATTAAAGTAAATTTGAAAATTAAAAGAGGATATTAACCGCTTAGTAAACTAATATTAAATAAGAATTAATACGTTAACATTTGGGAAGGAATAGATGTTATGAGAGAACTGATAGGAGTAAAATTGATATTTAGTCATCCAAGAATGTAGGTATGTAAGAGTAGGAGAATATATACATGTGTGGACAAAACATATGATGGCAAAAATGAAGAATTGTGCTACTTCCGCAAGTGTAGCTTGAGAGCGATTTTGAGATACGAAAACAATTGATAGCCTGTTCAATAACAATGATAACCGGTTCAATAATAATTATAACTGGTTCAATAACAATGATAACCGGTTCAATAACAATGACAAAAGGTTCCAATAACAATGATAACATTGTTCAATAAAAATGAAATAACCGGTTCAATTAACAATGATGAATCGGTTCAACAACTTTAGTTCCTATAGAGTATATAATACGGCAGGATAAACCACAATATAAAATATATTACAGTAAGAAATATAATGAAAAGTTATTAATATAATCGCCAAGTAGAGACCCTCGAGCTAGCCAAAATGACCGAGATCATACTGTAACTGATACAGAATAGTAAAGTTGAATCAAGATATCCAGGTGATCTACAGAAATGAGAGTTGAGTAAGATATAGGTTTTCTAATAAGTATCTTAGAATAATAAAGACGAGCTTAATAGCTGATACGATAAGATTATATATATAGTATAATAAGGAACTAAGAAAACCTTTCTCTCTTGGAGAGGTAATCATATCTGTTAACAATGGTATGCGCCGCTCTCTACTCACATACACACATTAAATTGAAGGAATAGATGTAAATAGTTTTGGACAAGAGAAATAATAGTTATTAGAACGTATGGGGCGAGAGATCAGACATACGGAAGCAAATTCTCACTATTCAACAATTCGTGATAGGAGGAATGTAATTACGGGCCACTGACTGCCTCACTAACGTCCTATAGATTTATTTAAGAGTTACTAATCGCACTCAGATCATATATGTAATTAATACACTAATGAGGCAATAAGGTTATATAAGACACACTACTGATATAGGAGGAGGTAGAAGGAGGAGGAGGGGTAAGGAGGGAGGAGGATGATGAGAAGGAGCGAGGAGCGAATGGAAATTACCAAGAATACTATAAGTCACCTATGAGGTTGAATTATGATTAGGAAATATAAGATCCATATTAGCTTTAGATACTTGTACATTTGTGACTAATGATTTAGTGACATTAACTGAACCATCAGATATTCGAGAATATATAGAAGGACGAGATAAGGCAGATTACAGTTGTTTAAGAATATGTGCTATAGTTATTTTTGAGGTAAAGAAGGCCTGAAAGATTTTTATTCACACGTATATGTATTAGAATCACTCCAAGAAGGTGTATAAAGAGACCTCGCGCTATTCCTTCGACTATCGTTAATTAAAAATGAATACAGAAAAACTCTTAGAAGTCTTCGTAAAATTAAAGATGATAATTTAATACACTTACGAGAATTTTAATAGCTGGAATGAAAATTAGCATAGTGGAACGAGAATTTTTTCCACGCCCCAGATATTGCCCCTGTCTCTAGCCTGAATTGGCCAAAGAACAGCACAATCGCAATCGCATGGAATTATGCAAGAGAGAAGATTTAGTCCGATATAAGGAATGACCTGCTCATACCCCATTCAACTATATTATCACCTGAATCGCATGAAACCGACCAGCGTCAGCCCAGTAGTCAAAGCAGTCATTCCAATTATAGTTAGGCGTAGAAGCGATGTAAAGTGCCAATCACCATCGGCCAGAATATTAAGTGCCAAGAAAAAACGCGTAGGCGCAGGATGGAGCTGTTTTGGAGAGAAAGTATTAAAATTAAGAGATTATAAGGTTGTGGTCAGATTTACCAATGGAAGCGAAGGTGGTGTATTTAATAGAGATGAAGGACTAGTTGGTGAAACATGTCAAGTGTGTTTGTCACAGAATTGATTGGTTGGGACGATCCGGATGTGTGTGGGTTCTTTAATTTGAGTTACATCACATTACTACACAATCATTGCACATTTTTTTACAGCAATTGCACAATCTATCAAAGTAGTTTTTACACTTCCACCAAATACTTGTACAGTTGAAAGGTCGTTTAGTACCTTACAAAACGTGTCTAAGGTCAACTATTTCCAAAGAAAGATGAAATGACTTATGTTTAATTAAGCATTCACGGCGAAAAGTTTCACGTCAAACACATCAATTAATAGAAGATACTATAACTGATTTGGGGAAGAAAAATGAAATAATAAATTCTTATTGCAAGGTAAAAAGTTAACAGCATCCCTTAATATGTAAAACTGATTCATTTCATACTTGTTGCAATTTGGTAGAATCTATCTTCTAGATTTAATATCATGTGGTCTCTGTCTTTATTTTGTCTTAATAATTTAGCATCGACACTATATTCTTTCATTATAAGATTATTATTGGTGGTGCTCTATATGTGAGGCACATTATATATGTTTATATTATAATTTCATCAATGCCAATCTTTCAAAACTATTCTACTATCAATTCATATACCATCTAATTCACATTTCTCTCTAATAGTTTGTTATTCATAATATTGCATCGAATTGCAATCTATGCACTATTTATGCATGACTATAGTATCTTGAGAAGAGCAGAGTGCCCACTAAATTTATCAGAAAGTACTCCAAGTGTAAGGTTTACAATGTGTTTTATATATTATGTGTACAGATAAAGCGTGAAATTGATTAACATCAATGAAGGCATTAGTTCTACCTCTCCTAGACTTACTATGCTAGTATAGGCTTTAGGACGCGTCTCTAGCAAATTACTTACCATATTATTTAAAGATTAAATAAAATATTAATATTAATTTGATAATAAAGTGTCACTTTGTGGTATGACGTTATATCTAGAGAGTCATATTCGTTGACTTGATTAAATTGAAGATGTTTAAATAAAATTAAATTAAGTCTATGTATATATTTAATAATATTCATCTTTAAAGCGCAATTATATGATTTAATAATACCAACTAAAAAAAATACAAAAATAACTTAAACAACGGCATTCATGTAAGGATTTATTGAGGATTTCTCTTGTGTTTTAACGAGGAGACAGAACATATATATAAAAAATTATATATAATGCATTTTTTTTTTTCTAACTATTTTATAATAATCTCTCGTCTCTCTCTCTCTTTCTCATCTCTCTCTCTTTCTCTCTATCACTCTCTTTCTCTCACTAGTCAAGCTCACTATCTCTTTCTCTCTACTAGATATCTTCTCTCTCATACCTTACTAATCTCTCTTCACTCACTCTATCATCTTACTATCTGCCTATCTAAACTTATATATATAATATATAAATATAAGATATATATATATATACTATATATACGTTTAAATTCAATAGCACCTCTCAAACCTATTTCGTCTACCGCCCACTTTGAAAATCAATTATTTTCAACGCCCCCAATTTTTTTACTTAACCAAAACTTAAAACCTCAATGTCATATATATATACATATAATATATATATATTATAATATATATAATATATATATATAATATATTATATAATATCATTATATATATATATATATATATATATAATATTATATATATATATATATATATATATATATACTATAATAGTATAAATATATTATAAAAAGAAAATATATAAAACAAATTACTAAATAACTTCAACACCTCCCATTTTTTTCTAGGCCACCTACCGCCCCCCCTCTAGGCCTCCAGCGCCCACAAGGGGCGTTATCGCCCACTTGAGAAACACTGGTTTAAAATGAAATAAAGTCACAAGGAGATTTTACTCTCGCATTAGCGGATTCGATAACATTGGAGCACAAGCGTCGGCAGCCGTTAACAATAACACAGATGCTGACTAACCACTAGGCCATCCACGTCCCAATAAAGAACGCTTCAAGCGTAGTTTTTAAAGCACGCCGGTTTTCTCATCCCATAATTGCTGAGTACTAAAAGGCCTGGCCCCCATTTTAAATATATATATATATATATATATATACATATATTATATATATATATATATATATATCATATAATACTATATATATATATATATATTCTATATATATATATATATAGTATATATATACTATATATATTATTATGTGTCCTTGGTTATTTAATTTATATATGGATTTGGTTATGAAAGAATTAGAGTGGGGGTGGCAGGAAATGGTGTAGAATGATGGAGAATGGAGGATGAGTGGAGGGTAACCCTACATATTATATGCGGATGATTTGGTTCTTTGTTGGCGAATCTGAAGAGTTTGAGAAAATTGGGATTGATCGAGAGATTTGGCAGGGTGGTGTGTAAAAAGGAGGGGATTTGAAAGTAAACGTAGATAAGAGTAAGGTATGGTTGTTGAGTGAGGATAGCCCTCAGTGTGGAGTGATGTTAGAATGGTGAGCCAGGCCTGGAAACAAGTGTCTGATGTTTAATAATATTTAGGGTATCGTTGTTGTAAGTGTAGTAGGAAAGTTGGTGATGGCAGGAAGGTGGCTTGGTGCAATTAAATCGTTGCTGAATGTAAAAGGACTAAGTCTGGAGTGGAGCTAGGGTCTCTGCATGAGGGTATTTGTTCCATGTGTTATTGTATACGTAGTGAGACTAATGGTCTGGAATAAGAAGTATAGTCTAACAGTTCAATCGTGTTTCAGTAGACATCTTAGGGGGGCGTGTCTAGGTGTGAGAAAGAATTTGATAAATGAGAAAATAACGTATTAGAGAGTTGTGTGGTGTGGAAAGGAATGGGTTAAATGAGAAATAAATGAAAGTATGTTGAAGATGGTTTGGTCATGTGGAAAGATGAATGATAGTGCCGGTTGATTAAGCCGGGAATGTAATAGGGTGGAGTGCTGTTGGGGACCGAACCCGGCTGGGAGAACCGAAAGAAAGTGGATGAAAGTCAGTTAGGAAATGTTGCCCCAGGAGAGAAATGTGAAGTTTGGCCAGAAAGGCCGTAAATTGAAAAGAAAATGTGCAGTGATAGTGAGAAGAATGGGGGTGTTTGTTAAGGGGGTATGGTTGTGGCCCACGCTTGGGCCAGGGATGAACCCTAACACCTGACGATTTAACTCATAGTGAAAAATGCCGTCGCGGTCGCGCGGTGAAGCCGTAGGCTGGCGATTTTCTGATTGGCGACGAGTTCTTCCTATTAATGGTACATGAGGGGGCGGTAAGGCTGGGCTTTTTTTCGACTTTTGTCATCATTCTTCTACTGCTTTCTTCCATAGTGGCTTGTTCCCGTCACCTTACTCCCCGTCTTGGAGAAGGAAGATATATAATATATATAATATAATTATACTATATATAATAAATATATTATTATCCTATATATATAATATATATATATATATGATACTATATATAAGTATATATATACTATATATCGATACTATATTAGTTATAGACAGTAGACAGGGTTCAAACGCCCATTCTACGTGTACATTTAACTTATACATTGAAATCTCATATCCGAGTAAATTTTAAATACTTAATTTTTATTTTTAAATTTCGAGTAGATTGTACAAGGACCCTGCCACAGCACACAAGAATGCGGCTATAACGTGTTAGTAAACTAACGAAAGGGAACATCCGTGAACCGAACGAAACTAGAACAGGCTGGATGATTAAATCTTATAACAAGAAGCTCAGTTCCAAGGAAGGGCAAAAGAACTTAATCAATATGAAAGGCGAGATATTCAGATAAGTTGCGGGCTGAATTTCGGATGCTGAAGAGGTTATACGCTAGACATTCCAGGGAAGAACTTTCTTCTAAGGGTCAAAGATGATGCACGACCCATCAAGAGATGAACGACTGTGAGTAGACAAATGCACAAGCACTTAAAATGACTAAATGGGTGGGAATTTTAAAAAAAAAAAATTGTGATAAGAAGGTGGATTGCAAAAGACAATCGATATTAGAAAATTTGCCTGGAACAGGGATGAAGATTAACAGGTTAAATATATTACAAATGCTATATGCCACGAACTGCACTACTACTGGGTGGGGGGCCAAGTGGGGATGCAGATAAGTCCACTAGCATTGGGTTCTTAATACGATGCCATGCTCTAGTTGTATCAAGAGAGCCAACATAATTAGAATAATACCGCACTATGGGGAATATATAGTATATATATATATATATATATATTATATATATATATATAATATATATATAATATAGGGGTAATATATATATATAGTAAGTATACTATATATATATATCTAGTATATATATAATATATATATAATATATATATATATAATAAGCGGGAATCTGCTTAGAATAAATGAATAGGGATGGTGCGTTTGTAACTGATGAAATGGATGCGAGAGATTGTGGAAAGAACGCTACAAAAATCTGTATAGCATTGCTGTAATGAAGGTATAGTGAATGTGTGGTGGGTTGATGTGCAAGAAGGAATAGGTATTGTTGGGATGATGCTCATTAGCAAGGAGGTATATGGGTAGATGTGAAAAGTTTGAAGAATGGTGAATTGGCAGGATAAAGGAAATTACTTTTTGAAAGATTCAGAAACGGAGATGGTGATTGATTGGATATTGAAGTGGTAAAACAAAACGTTTATGGAGGGTAGTAGTTCCAAGCGGATTGGAGGGGAAAGTAATAGTACCCTTATATAAATAAAAGGGCTAAGGGAAAAGGGGAAACTGAGGAATTAAGGGGAATAGTTTAGCAGTGTATTGTTTGTCGAAAGAGTGCGCCGAGTGACTGAAAGGAACTGATTGGTGAAGAAAAAAGGTGCGTTTAGGAGTGTAAGAGGATGTGTGGATCAAATTAAAATTGCAACAAATGAATTGAGAAATGAGAAAGAAGAATTAAATTGTATTTAGGTTCTTATCGGATTCTGCATACCGCGTCTCTGGGATTGGATCTACTAGGAAGCTTATGGCAGGTGTTAGTCAATATATGGTGTTGGTGGTAGGTTTCTTCCTGAATGGAATAAAAGGTATGTATGACGATAAGTGTAGGCATGTGAAGAATATTGTACATTGATGATTTGGTTTTTAATATTAACTCAGGCGGAGTGATTTTTGGATGTGTTATGTCTCGCATGATTATCTCAATTTGTATATTGGATGGGTTAAGAAAGAATTAGGGTGGGGGTGGCAGGAAGTATGGGTGTTAGGAATGATGGAGATAGAGTAGTGGAGGGTGCCTACTATTATATTATATGAGGGTGATTTGGTTTTGTGTGGTGAATCTCAAGAGAAGTTTTGAGAGGAATGGTAGAGGAATTTGGCAGGGTGTGTAAAGGAGAGATTTGAAAGTAAAAACGTAGATAAGGAGGGGTTTGTGAGTGAGGACAGTCCTCAGGTTTTGAAGTTTATCGTTAAGGTGGAAGCAAGCTGGAATAAGTTTTCGAGTTAAATATTTAGGATAATATGTTTGGATGATAAAGGGAACGGATGAGCATAGTAGTAGGAAGTTGTGAATACACAGGAAGGTGGCTGGTGCAATTAAAATCGTTGGTGAATGTAAGGGATAAAGTTCTTGAGTGCGCTAGAGTCTTGCATGAGTTTATGTTGTTACCTGTATTAGTGTATGATAGTGAAACTAATATGGTCTGGAATAAGTATATATCCTAACAGTTCCAATGTGTTCAGCGATGGAAGCAATCTCAGGGGCGGTGCTTAGGTGAGAAGAATGATACAAATGAGGGAATGAGCGTATAGAGAGTTGTGTGGTGTGAATGAAAGGGGTAGGCGAAGAATAAATGAAAGGTATGTATGAGATGGATTTGCGTCAGTGTGGTAAAGGAATAATGGATAGCGTTTGTTAAGCGGCTGTATAGTGAGAGTGTGGTTGGGTCGACCGGGCTGGGAGAGCGAAGAAAAAAGTGGATTGAGTCAGTAAACGAGTGTCTGAATGAGAGAAATGTTGCAGTTTGGCGAGAGGCGAGATAAAGGTGCATAAGAGGAAAGAAGTGGCGGGGGTTTGTAAGGGGTATGGTTTGTAGCCCCTGGGCAAGATGCAACCATTATAATTGGAACGCTATCCAATAGTGAGTCCTCGCGGTCCGTAGCTCTAGGGTGGATTTCTGATTGCGACGAGTTCTTATGCTATTAATGGTAACACAGAGGGGGTCAGTTAAGGCGGGCTTTGTCTTTTCGATACTGTTGTCAGTATCCTTCTACTGCTTTCTTTTTCCGATGCATGTAACGACCTTACCCCAGTCTTGGGGGAGATAAAAGGTGATGAAGAAAAGAAATAATATAATATATATTATATATACTATATATATATATAATATATATAATATATATATATATTATATATATATATATATATATATATATATGATGTTAATTATATAAGATGTTAAAGAAGAACATATAGATGAGAAGGTAAAGAATTAACTGCCATCTCTGGGATTGAACCACCGAATGTTGCGCGTGAGGACAATATGCCCCGTGCTATATTATACAACGGAGCCATCCTCCAACCCAAAATAACGTTGGATTCAAGAACAATATATAAGCAAAAACCGAGTTCCCGTAAGGCCGACATCAACCTAGGTTGTGTCCCAGCCTGTCGGATCTCCTTCGTTCTTTTATTTTTTAGAATGTTAATATTTGCAGCTTCATCGCGATTATATAAGATTTTAAAGAAGAACTTAAAATAGAGTGTTTTGTTGCATATATTCAGCATATACGACTGTATAAATATAATAATATATATATATATATATATATATATATATATATATATAATATAATATATATAGAATGATATAGTTATATATATATATATCATATATTATATATATAAATATATATATATATATTATATATATATATTTTGTGTGTGATGTGCCGATTAAGCAATTTTGCACGATGACGATTATAGTAAATTTTTACGATGACGATTAATTGAAAAAGGTATATTTTAAAAAATTTTTTAAAAATTATAATAAGACTAACAAAATTGTGTTCACTTCATTCTTTTTGAATGTATAAATACATTAAGAACCGCATTGAATACATAAGACAGTTTTGCTTGGTTTATTCATTACTATCTTGGTTTTGTTTCTAATTTCTACATTTTATAATAATAAGTAATAATGAATGTAATAATAATAATAATAATAATAATAAATAATAGAATAATAATGATAATAATATAATAATAATAACTTTCCTCTTGATTAAGGCTGGCCACATTTTAGGGCCAAATAAGGTTCCCAACGGTTTTTAATAATTCTGGGGTGCTTGATTCGCAAAATCTGTCACTCTAGGTGGGTTTTGTCCTATCACATCAGGTTTTGACGAGAAATCACATACTGTCAGTTTTTAAATTAAACAGCAAATTTATGATCATTTTTTGAATATCTGAACAAATCAAACTATACAGATTAGAAGTAAGTACGCCATAGACGTATATCAATGAAAAATATATTCCTCCTATTCCCAAAGGTAAAATGGTTGGGCATATAAAAATGAATTAAATGCTTATCATTTTAGAATTGACATGTGAAATTAGGAAAATATTGTAAATTGACAAATGTGATGTTACATTTGCATAAACGTCTCTTGATTGTACATACAGCTTGTGGGAATGTTCTTCGTCATCAAGGACCAGCAGTAATCTGCCATCATATTGGTGTCCCCATCGGCCTTGGGTAGACAGCCTTCCATAAATTTACATGTCTTGGAATGAAAGACGTTTCCCTGCTCTCCCCGTCACGTGACTCAAGTTTCTTTGAAAGTAAGTCAAGTGATCTAATTTGTAAGTAGTTAAACTTTGATGCTTATTTTTACAGCCTAAATGAGTACAGTACACAAGATCAACTCCTACGAAATATATCGGTAGTTGTCCGCGTTCCTGTTCCCAAGGAAATTCTGTACATCAGAGAATGCGTTCCAAGCTCTAGCCTCTACCTTCAGTCATTGTTGTTTGTTGTAACAAAGTGTGGATCACTGATAAGTTTTCTTATTTGAGGATCATCAAATATTCCTGCCTTCTTCGTCACCCCTTATAGGGCAACTCTCTCACCTCGTTTAAGTCTTAAGATCCTTGTTAATCTCCTAAACCCTTTTCCCTGGGATGCCTTAGCACAAAACTCTCAACATATGAGCGTTTAGATATAGATATTTCTTTTTCCTTTCACTGAATTCATTCCTTTATGGATCGCTTCACCTGGTCCCGCTTTGATTACTTTTACAGCAGCGATCATTACCCAATAGCCTTGAATGAACTTACACAGAGTCCAATGTTAAAACCCAATTCCAAGTGGCGTTATGACCGAGCGAAGTGGGCTCCTTTTCAACAGGCTACAGCTATCCCACTCTCTCCCTTCAATAAGCGGTTTCCGATTGTTGATGTCTTTTAACTTCTTGCAGCAAATTACCATCACGGCAGCGGAAGCTTTCATTCCGCGATCTGTTCACCATATCTTCATCGATCGTCTCCAACTGGCCCACATTCGCCGTCGTCATTTTCCTACTTTATGGTTCTTAACACCTTCTAAAAGGTTATCCCATATCTTATCTGAATCCTCCCACTTTAACAGTATCTCTATTTTCTTTTATCTTCAAGAACTGAATATTCTTAATATAGTGTAAATACATCTTTTTATTTAGCTTTATTTATTTTTTATTTTTGATCTTTGAACTTTTTCGCCATCCAAATGTTCTTTGACATTTAAAATAAGTAGGAGTTGTTGAATCCACACATGGAGTTGATTTTTCAAACCAGTGTGGCCGCTTCTGTGGGTCCTGTACATTAACAAAAAAAAATTATATATATATATATATATATATAGATTATATATGAATATATACTACTTATATATAAATATATTATATATATATAATAATTAATTATATATATATGATAATATATAGTATAGTATATATAGATTTACTTTAGTAGTCACATTTTTTTCCCAAAAGTGAATAACAGCAATTTACTCACCCAAGGTGTAGTAAGATCTTGTTTATTCGAAGAGACCAGGTTTTCAAGGCTGGATAATTTTTTGGTGCCTGGTACTTCCTACTTGTAATGGTGTGATGACCCTCATGGAGTTACTATCTCAGATGCTTTCTTCCTCAAGAATTAGCCGTTTCATGCTGCTGAGTATAAAATAATGATTAACATTTATAGTTTGATCTAGAATGGTTGCGATCATATATTACACTCTAGTCCGCCACCTGGTATAAAAGAAAAACTCCCCCTGCCAGATGATTATTACTTTTTTCTACCTTTTAAATGAAGGTTTTACCAAAAAATGAGTTTTTCTTTCTGTTCAACGACTTTACTTAGTAGTCAACAGTTTTTTATGTCCCAAAAGTGAATAACAGCAATTTACTCACCCAAGGTGTAGTAAGATCTTGTTTATTCGAAGAGACCAGGTTTTCAAGGCTGGATAATTTTTTGGTGCCTGGTACTTCCTACTTGTAATGGTGTGATGACCCTCATGGAGTTACTATCTCAGATGCTTTCTTCCTCAAGAATTAGCCGTTTCATGCTGCTGAGTATAAAATAATGATTAACATTTATAGTTTGATCTAGAATGGTTGCGATCATATATTACATTCTAGTCTGCCACCTGGTATAAAAGAAAAACTCCCCCCTGCCAGAATGATTATTAGCTTTTTTCGTACATTTTAAGAATGAAGGTTTTGTCCAAATGAGTTTTTTTCTTTTCTCATTTGAATATTAGTAGTCACATTTTTAATATTTACAGATAATAATAATGAAAATAATAATATAATAATTAAGTAGATAAATAATAAAATCAAGTAGTAAAGATAATAAGGATAATGATAAGATTAATAATTAAATCATATTCAACTCTGTAATTAATAAACAAATTTGTAATTAATTGACATAATACAAAGACGAAGTATTAAAGGTTATATTCCTATGCTTTATAAATTCTTTATTGTATTTTTGGTTTGCTACAGTTGAAAATATAAAAAGCCCGAATGAGTATGTAAATTGGTCTTTTTAAAACAATGAAAAGATGAAACTCCAGTCGCCTACCGTAAATTTCCTGACATGAAAGTTATTTTTCATCAGTCAGTTTTTGATTGGTTTTTATTTTTGCTCCTAAGGATGCCTTGAACTCTACTCTTGTAGTATAGTAGAGATAATTCAATTCACAATAGAAGTTGGTTCGTCTTCCACGCCGGGTCCTATGAAAGGGGAGAGCAAACTTCAAAATTCAATAGAGAAGGCATGCCCCACCCACCCACTATTAAGAGAACCCCTTTATGGTTTATAATATATATATTGCAATCCTGAACTGAATTTATGTTATTTATTTCCAACAGCAATTTGGTTTAACGACTCAATGATCTTAACTTAATGTACTAATATAAATCCTAGTTCCATATAATTTCTTTTGAAATTTAGCACATTATTTTTATACCCTCCAAAAAAACTTTTTGTTGATCCAATATCTGCTGCACCTTATGAGTTTAGCTTATACCTTGCCCATCTACCTCTGTGCTGTTTTACCGAACTAGTTCCATCATCTTTTTCAAATTATTATTGTTACGCGCGCGCACACACAAAAAAACTTTTTGTTGATCTAATATCTGCTGCACCTTCCCACAAGTTAAACTTATACCTTGCCCCATTTACCCCTGTGCTGTTTTACTGAACTATTTCCATATTCTTTTGAAATTTAGCACTACAAAAAAAACAACAAAAAAAAAAAAAAAAAAAAAAAAAAAAAAAAAAGGTTGAATCTAGAGAAAACTATATCTAGTTATAGGAAATGAAGATGATATATGCAACTATTTATAAGGTAAATAATTATAGTGTTTGGTTTGATTTTGTAATTTTTTTCATTTTTTGTTTAACTGGAGAAACTTTGAACTAATCTTAGATGAAGATGAAATAGCTTACAATTATAAAACCCCTGAATGTGAGATTTCTAGCAATTTTCTTTCAAAATTTTTTCTATTAATTACTTTTTTTGGTTGTATCTAGAGAACTATTTCAATCATAGGAGATGGAGATGGATATATGTAACTATTATAACATTATAATATACTTTAGCCCTTCCTTATTATGAATGTATATTTAAATATTGAGGTATATATATATATATATATATATATATATATATATATATATATATATATATATATATATATATATATATGATTTTGCAATTTTCTTTATTTATAATTTGCTTTACTCCAGGCCCGTAGCGTTAAACTTGGAATACTTTTTGTACTGCAAATAGATATTCGGAATAAAGCAAGGACCAGACTTCTTTCACAATAGTAAGTTGCAAATATATACCTCAATATATATATATTATATATATATATATAGTATTATAATAACTATTATGAATATGATATAAATATATTAGTATATATAAAATATATATATGTATTGATATGTGGTGATTTTTACATTTATATAAGTTATCTAGGATATTCATTACTACATGAAGGGGTATATATATAGTATATTAGTATATCGTATTATGTAGTATAGTATTGTTTCAATTAACAGCAAGAATTTTCTTCAAATCCATTCTGCATATGCTCAAAAAGCTACATTACTAGCTACAGGGAAAAGGAATACATTGCTGGATGCTGGTCCAATTTTTGTCTAGACGCGCGTATATTAAAAAAGAAAAAAAAAAAAAAGAAAAAAAACATCTCAAAAACTACAAGCTACAGCAAAAAGGAATAATTTTTTGAAAAAGAATAAATTTTAGTAGGGAAAATGTAAAAAAAAATAAAAAATAAAAAAAAATTTATATGTATATATAATTATAGTAAAAATGATTAGAGAGACCTATTTAGAGAACCTTTTATTGGTGATGCGTCGTTAAAATATAAATAGACTCTATTAAATTTTGCTTTTTTTTTTTTACTAGAATAACTCGCAAGGGTATACGCCGCAAACCGATGGCAAGGAGTCGCGTGGGGTCTCTCGGCATTCAGGGAACTACGGGGTAGGACTAATTCCCGAGCGCCTCCGGGGAGGGTCTCGGCAGGGCTTGCAGAGCGGAGCCGTCGGAAGCCGCAAGGTTTTTGGTGGAGCGGAAGCCAGAGGCATAAATTTTTTGAGGGGCCTTGGACCCGGAGCCGAAATCTTTTGGGGTGCCTGGAGCGGAGCGAATTTTCGAGGGACTTGAGCCAGACAGGAGTCGGAAGCGCAAAAAAGACGCTGCTCCGACTCCGGCGCAGGTACAAAATTAAGTAATTATTTATTTGATTACTGCAACAGTTTTTATATTATATATAATTATATATATATATATATATATATATAGTATATATATGATATATTATATGTATATATATATATATAGTATATAACTATATATATATATTATATTATATATATATATATATATATATATATATAGTATATATATATTATATATATATATAGGTATATTAATGAAGAAGATCACCTTCCAATCCTTAGATTAGTTCCTATAGTTTGGGACATTGAGGTTAAAAGTGGTTTTCGCTGATTAGCGGATATATATTTAGATATATATTATATATATAGTTATTATATGATACTATCGTTTGTATATGTATATATTATAATTATTATTATATGATTATGTATTATTATATTAATATTTATATACTATATATAAGTTATATATATGATATATATGTATTATAATATATTATACCTAGTGAGATATCTATATAACTCTATAAGAGTTTGCTCTTTTTTTTCAGGTTGATGGATTCCCTACATCGCATGCAAAGGCCTCCGTAGGTTCTATTACTTCTTTAGGTAACTTAATTAGATTAAGTTTATTATCCTTGTAAAAAAAGTGGCAGTGTCAACTAAACCTGAAAATTGAAAACAGTACATCTACAATGTTATAAGTCTACAACACTATACTTATAAGTAGCTTGGTACAATGTTGTCATTATGAAAGTAGTTAAGCATCAGTTTAATGGGAAACAGTCAGTTTCGATCATGATTTAAAGAAGTTTAACCCACCAGTTACTCATGGGGGCCACAATTCATCTACCGGATCCTTTAAATTAATGCCACATTTAAAAGCTCTCATCCAAACATTGTTGCAATTGTTAAAAAGAAAGGGGAAGAAAAAGCTGTTCAGGATGAACCTTTTATTTTCTGGAAAATCCATATTAAAGTGGATTGTTTAAAACTTTGTTCTATATCTATGTCAAATTGAAAAGATGCAAGACAATTATAATTGATCTATACTGTTGTTAAAGATAGTGACCCATTAGGATTTTTTTGCAAGAGTAAGGATTTAAAGCACTATGTGGAAACATGACTTGAAACTGGAAGTTCCTTTAGACCGGGAAAATAATCGAAAACGTCTAGGGGAAGAGGTTAAAGCAAAAATAACTTAAAATTGCTTTAATAGGGACACTTCTTGGCATTTTAAAAAATGGATACTAGCACAAGGGAGAAGCTAAATTATTTTGCTATTAATATTAAATATGTGGGCGTAGATAAAAACATATTTGATAATAGTTAGCAGTAAGAGATACCTAAATCGCAACTTTCAACTAATGATATCCGAGAACTTGTTTTTTGACAGGTTTTAAAGAATTCGAAGATAATAAGAGGGCAAGTATCTAGCTTAGTTACTGATGCGCATCAACATATCAGTAAAATGATTGAAAATTAATATAAGGACAATGGAAGGAATAAGGAACAGGAAGCTGGTAAAAAATGGGATATTGATTTTATTGAATGTCAAACGAAGAAGTAATAGTTGTTTTTCTAAGATGAACTTGATAAAACTAATGAGTTAAGTATGCTTCCGTATGATTATATAATTTCACCATGAGGTGTGAGATTTCATTACTTTAATTAATTGTTAGTAGCGCGTGATTGTTCTCCGCAATACTTCATTGCAAGTAAATCTTATAAGCAAGGCGAAACAACATGGAGCAAATTAAAACTTAAGCTGAATCCCAATAAATTAATTGTGAAATTCTAAAGCGTCAAGGCTGAATAATTTTATCAATCTTTAGAATCAAGAGACTAGATGGAGAAGCTACATTGTCTTTTGCTCCGTATTGAAGGCTTTTGCAACTAAAAGACCAATATTAGGTAATGATGTTCTCTATGCCGGTACTTACCTGAACTTTCTCTTCTCTCGATTAGTTAGTGGGCAAAACAAAAATCGAAACAGCCAAAAAAGTATTCAATCAAGAAGTCTTGGACTGCATGGAAATTTTTTTTTTTTTTTATAGAGTAATTTTTATCAAAATGCCATATTAATTTTCAATAGAAATGAAAGGAACAGAATGTTATAACTTGAAGACAAATATTTTTGTCGGCCATCTTTGTTGTTCCACAGTTCAGTAGTCTTCCTCAGAAACTGAAGAATCCTTGATATTTATAAAAATTAGAATTCAGCTCTTTGTGAAACTTAGGACTTAAGAATGAATAAGTACTTAATCAGGAGAAGTTTTGGGTAAAAGGAGTCAGATAGAATTTCAGATCATTTCTAGGAAATCCTCCTATACTATGTGTATCAAATCTTTGTTCAGATGAAGAGTGTAAAATTTTGAACCTAATTCTTGGATCATTGCAGAAAAGCGACCTGAAAAAAAAGATGACCAATCTTACCAAGGTAAATAAGACCTCTTTTGTACTAAATAACTTCCTCTAATGAGAATATACATATTTAGATTCCTACAAGGCATTAAGACGAAATAATAATCAATACTACCGGAAATCAAATTAACAGTTATATTAAAGAGCGATTTCCCTACTATACTTCTTAATATATTTTTCAAGGTAAATGCTGGTAGGTCTTACATTATTAACTTAATAGGCTTACTTCAACATCCTATCAGAGTATAGATATTATTGAGAGCTATTATTTTTTGACATTTAAAGATAGTAATTAATAAATTGTGATCTTAGGATTATTATTTCGCTATAGTACTAGTTGAAGGAATTTATAGATATATGAGAAGTTTTAATTTTTATGATGTAATTGATTGTGTGAAATAAGAATTCATAGTGAGCTTTCAATTTAGAGGCATAAAAGTTATTGTATGCGTAAGAATTAGGATAAAGTGAATTTATATATAATTTTTTTTTTAAAATAAAAATGTTTTTAATAAATTATATTACATAAAATATTCAGGCAGCTCATAGTTCAAAGAGGAGATATTTTAAATTTAAGGTGAAACTGAAAAATAATTTTTCCGTTTTTAAAAAAATAAAAAAAACTTTTTAGTAAATTATTATACACGTAAATGGTACAGCGCAATTTTCATCGTCTCGAAGAGGAATTGGTATTAAAATTTAGGATGAAAGTGAATTATTCTTTTTCCGTATTTCTTAAAATCTTTTTAACGATCTAATATTGTTCAATGTTTTTTAATTCTAAGTTATTAAATATTTGTATTTAGACTTAATTACAAATTTTGAAACAACATTCCTAATGTATGAAGTCATTAATTGATAATTCATCTTTTTGAAATATGGCAAAAGAATTATACTATAGGTCGGAGCGGAGCCGACATCTTAAAATGGCGGAAGTCGAGTGCCGAACAATTTTAAAATGGCCGGAGGCGGAGCCGGTAATTTTAAAATGCTGGACCGGAGCCGGTAGTGATTTAAAATGCTAGAGGCGGAGCCGGAGTCGGAGTCGTAAAAAAATATTTTGCTGGCTCGCAGCCCTGGTCTCGAACCCACTCGCTCATTGGTATTGGTGTCGCGGGGTCCTCCCCCCTCCCCTACGGGGTATGGAAGACGTCCGACTGTGTCCCGCTGGCTCGGAGCCCTACATTGCCGGGTATATACTTTAAAAACAAATATTATATATTATGTATATCTAGCACTATATATATAATATATATCATATATATATAATACATTATATATACAGAATATTCTATAATATATATATCTATTTTTTAATAGTATATATATTATATATATACATAATATATTATGTATAAATATATAAAAATATCTTATAGGAATTTATTATTTATTATTATTTTTTTTTTTTAAGTATTTTCCTAACTAAAATTTTACAAGGATTCAAAGATGTATTCCTTTCGCTGTACTTATTGTAAAGTTTTTGAGATTTTATTTTTTATTT
>JABUQX010045452.1:0-12833 GCA_015478945.1 Trachelipus rathkii | reverse complement strand
TGTAATTAATCTGTCATATTTTTCATAAAATTAGTTTCATTAACTTAGTAAATGTGAATTATAGTAACGAGAGTTTAGAAAGATTTTGTTATATTTCCAACTGTCGAAGAACTTACCAAATCTAGGTACCGAAGTTGATTCGTTTGTCATTCAGTTGGGCTACCGAATTATTGTCACAGGTGTGTGTAAATCTGTTCTGTAAAGGAGAATTAATTTAATATAATTTAATGTAAAATAATTCAGATAGTTGATGCAAGTAATTCATATTTAAAGATGTAATTATTAATAGAATATGGGAAATACTTACACAGTCATAATAATATTTTTGCAGACTTCTTGTTCTGCCAAACCAGAAGAGTCTCTAACATTACATCAAACATAGAAGAACCAACAGACGAGATAGTTCCCCTCGTGGATGTTTATATAATACAAAAGGGTAGGTTTAAAACCTAATTTAATTAGAAGAACTGTTCCTGGGCTGATGACCAGCCTTGAATACTTATCTTGGGCATAGAAGAGAACTGTTCTTGGGCTGATGACCAGCCTTGAAAACTAATTTCCGGTTGAAAATTGAAATTGAGAATTATTTTTGGGCTGAGACCCAGCAGTTTGAACTACTCTTGGATTATCTACAATTAACTGTTCGTGGGCTGATGACCAGCCTTGAAAACTAATTTCCGGTCGAAAGCTGATCTTTGGTTAAGAAACTGGCTTTGGGCTGATACCAGCCTTAAACTGATCGTGGGCTGAGACCAAATTCTACAACCGAAACTAAATTACAAACTTACTTTGAAATTTACCTGATATTGAAACACGGTCATATGAAAACCATACCAATATAGAAGCCTTCGTCATTTTGGAATTGTCACTTATATCATCGACTTGGAAAGTTACATCTGTTTTACACTTCATCATACCTGAAAAAGAAAAAGAGATAAAGAGATTGTTCTGCATGAGAATTTCTACAAAGACGAATAAATATAGAACTTACTGAAAATAGCCGAAGTATTCATTTGGAAGCAGGATATATATATCAAAGATAAGTATAGCGATTGTTGAGTGTAATTCACAAACACGACACCACACTTTGCTCGGTGTCAAATTAATTCCTGGTTTATTACACTTGTTCATAGTTGTGGGTCATACGGCATTTCAGCTGTGGGATTGATTTCTTATTTTTTATTACGAACCAGCTAATACCCAATATTTCCATCTTATTCTTAAATAGGGACCACTTCATGACCCCTATCCTCTGTCCTTAAACTTTTTTTCACAGTAAAGTTATTGTTATAATAATCTTTTCCTTATCCCGGAGTTTATTTTCTTTATTATTAATATTTATTATTTTTATATTAAATCATTAAATATATTCTGATCTACCTGAACTACCATAAACGATTTATTAGTGTATTAAGAGAGTAAAAAAACAAAAAGATCTTATTGAGTCTGGCGTCTTGGATGAATTCTACACCCCTGAGGTTACGTGGCTACTCGCACTAATCCTCAGGTCCAGCGAACATACCCAACGTTAGATTAATTTCGAATGTCTCGCTATCCGACGTTGTAGTTATACTCAAGTTGAAGTTTGTTCATCATCCATCAGGAACACAAATTAACTCATTGAAGGTAGTTATAAATTGTTATTGTTCATTTATTGAATTTTTTCATAATCATTTTTCTTCAAATATATATTGAGGGGAATAACGCAATTCCGTGGACGTTACTTCCCCTTACATAGACCCACATTTATTTTAATTGGCGCCCGAACAGGGACCTGAGTGTCTTTGGTTCGGGTGGCCGCGCTTGCGGGTGATTCTGTTCACTACGCCATCACTTTTTTCCGCACCTTCGTTCTTACTATTAATTGGTTTTCTCCGTTCAAAGGAGAAGTAACAGTATTTCTTATTTGGTTTTCTTGATTTATTAAAATGGAACATAATCTTACCAAAGAAACACCAAGTTTATTGGATTTGGAATTGGATCAAGATCCACTGAAAGAAATGGGTACGGAAAATCATTCCGGTACCTCAGCTCAAAATGTGGATGTACAGGGATTACATCAATCCCTACAATCGGAAACATGCAGAAGGTGGCGCTGATGATATAAAAGGAATATTAAATATGCCTTCAGATCGGCTATTGCCAGCTCCAATGTTAAAAGATATGTTGTCCAGAGTTAAAAGGGACACACAGTTAGTAGAAGAAATGTTAGTTCAACAAGATCAAAGAACTAACATTCCAGTTAATTTAGAACCAACTAGGATGCAGTCACACGTTAATGGTGAACAACATCCTCTAGCTTTCGATATTCCTTTGATTCAGCTAGATGATAATTATAGTAAAATTCCCACGTCACAGCATGAGTTCGTAGATAAAAATACTAACCCAATGGGTGTGAGAAATGAACCACTATTAGGTTCGCAGGGTTATCCTAACCTTATTAGACCAGAGGATGTAAGAGACAATCAGTTTCTTCATAATCCTTCTGTAGGACAACCTAATGTTCAGTATCGTAGTTATAGTAGTAATCCTTCATTTGGAGGGCATGTTCCTTCCGGATCTTTAAATAGTGGTGCTTATACCAGAAATCCTAACCTTGAACCACATAACTTAACTCAACCTAACCTGGGTTATGCTTATGGTGGTCTACCCCAGTATCAAAATAGGCCATTATTACAGCCTCAGCCTCTGCCTCAACCGATGCTTCCTAATATGGCTTTACCAAATCAGACCTATTCAAGATCTAGTGGACCTGAAGTTCCTTTATATACAGGTCAGCAAATTAAAAATCATTTGGATATGCTAACAGAAGCCATTTATTTTCTGTCTCAACTTCTCAAGAATAGTCAACGCTTGAAGGTTGTAGATCCCGGGAAATACAAATATGAGGCCGATCAAGACCTTATAATGTATTTGGGTGATTTTGAGGCTTATTGCAGTCTACATTACCCAAATTCGCCTCATCAATGGTTGAGACTCTTAGGTCGTCAAAATATTATCCTGGTTCCATTTCATTATATAAATTCTTTGTATTAATTTGCATCAGAAATTACTTCTCAGTCAGAGATGCACTAATCAAAATGGTTTCAGATGAGGGAAATAGTATAGAAAGAAACAATGCAGAAGTATCATTCTGACAAGACGGAAGTTGTGCGAACCATAAAACATGTTCGCCACTTCGGATTAAGGAGCGCTTAGCTCGAAGAGGCCTACAAAGGATAGGATTTGCGGTGCGCCAATGAACTTCTACGGCACTGCATTTTTGTGTAGTCTGCCTCCTCATATTGAACAAATTGTACGTCAATTTCTTAAGATGCAGGAGCTAAATAGAAAGTATAGAGTACCATGGGAAGACTTAGTCAATTTCGCAGACTCTTTGGAAGAAAATAATAGCACGGTTCCTCATTCATTCTCACAATCTCAATCAGAGTTTGTAGATAAAAATCATTCTCAGCTTAACAAAAAGGATGATCTAAATGAGACCATTGACTCTGTTATTCAAATAGAGACAGTGTATCCTAATTGGACAGAGAGCCTACACGATCGGGAAACCGAGCGTGTAAGTAAATCATATCAAAATCGTCCTAAGGCCAATAATCGTAGCCCAGTTAACAAACCTTCAGGTAGTAAATACTACAGAGATACTCGCCGCAGTCCTCCACCTAAGTATGACCAACATCATGGTCGTGCACCTAATTATTCAAATAATAACGCAAGTCCCACAGGTGAGGATAAAAAGAAATTAATCTGCGAGTACTGTGAAAAACGTGGTCATCAAATGAGAGAGTGCTACAAATACTTAGGTATTTGTAGCTATTGTAAAAAGAAGGGACACATACGGGCAGAATGTAAGTCATATAATTCTGTTCCGTCGTATTCTCAGAAAAATCAGACTACTAGTAGGGTTAGGTGTCCTTTTTGTCAGAACCCACATGCAGGCATAAATTGTCCTTACAGGACTCCTCCTCGAAACAATAATTCTCCTAGGGGGGATGGTGGACCACCAAAAATCGTTGAGTGTGATTCACCGAATTCACCTCGTGGACCGCCCAGGAAACCCTATTCTGGAGTAGTTAGGAAAGTAGTTCCGCAGACGCAGGAGGAACATCCTGAGCATTTGTCTAAACGATCGGAAGAACCTCAACCACAGCGGAAATATTTAAATCCTTGTGAACATTGTCTTAAGTCACATTACGAGGGCGCACTGTCATTGGCGTATAAAGGAAAAGTTCTGATCTTCACCGCGTTCATCCGTTAAACCCCCAATCTCCACAGAAATGAGTCGTCCAGTGGAGATAAAGTTAATTCAAGACTCAGGACCTGTGAATAATACGGATCCGGATGATGAGATGACCATCCCTATAAATTTATGTCGGGCTGACATTGAACCCTTAATGGTTTCCGTTGTTTTAGATGATTTTTCGAGTCTTCAGTATGATTGTCTCGTGGACAGTGGGGCTGGGGTAAACCTAGTTAGCTCTGAAGTAATTCCTTTGTTGGGGGAGCACAAGGAAATACTACCTTCCGCAGAAGCTGGTGTCAAAGCCATAAGTGGCTTTGCTAATAAGCAAAGGATTCCGATTTCACAATATGTGAATCTAAAATTAAAATTTTCATCGGGATTCTCTACTAAATTCTCTGCCTATTTTATTGTCCCACATCAGTACATGAAGGATCATTCACTGATCTTAGGTACATGTGCGCTCCGAGAAAACCATCTCTTACCAGATATGGCCCGACACCAATTGATTTACCTTGAGGGAAAGAAAATAACCGTGGTTGCAGATGGGATGAAACTTTCTTCTGATTCATCGTTGCCAGTGTATACAATACCCGTTCGGAACATATCCATTGTAAATACAAATGTCAATGATACAGACATCATGTATGATCAACGTCATGATCGTACACTTAGGTTTATTTTAAAAGGTTTGAGCAGTCCAAGTCATCAAGTAAATTGGAACTTAGTGAACAAGCAATATAGAATGTACCATAATCAGATTGTTTTTGAAAATGGAATTTTATACTATAAAACCAAAAACAACACTTTGTTGTATCTGGTCTCTTTAGATTTTCTAATGCATATTGTCTTGAATCTTCATAGTTCATGCGCTCACATAGGTAGGAACAAATTGGTTCAGCTGGTATATAAACAATTCTGGCACCCCAGAGTTAACCACGTCATCTCAGATGTGGTTCGTTGTTGCCCAATTTGTCAGAAGCAAAAGACCTTTTCATCGAATGTTACTCCCCCAATGTTAAAAATTCTTGCAAACTCTCCATTTGACTTGTGCGCAATGGATTTGTTGCAGTTTCCTAAAACTTTTAAGGGGAATAAATATTGTGTCGTATTCATCGACCATTTTTCCAAGTGGGTTGCTGTTGTCCCAGTAGCAGATAAGGCCAGTCAGACAGTTTCTCAGAAATTAAAACATCAACTTCTTCCGTTCTTACCTAAAGTGCCAAATCGGATTCTCACTGATAATGGCACTGAGTTCACGTCACATGTTTTTCAACAAGTACTGCAGGATCACAATATTAAACATATTCGTACGTCACCACTTCATCCTTCTAGTAATGGGGTGTGTGAACGTTTTAATCGCAGTCTTATTCAAATATTGAAGTGCTTGGTTCTTGAGCAACCTGCAAATTGGGATGAGGAATTAGCATCTTCAATTCTAATTTATAATAACACTTGTCATAGTTCTTTGGGGATGTCCCCTTCTGATTTTTTACTACAAAAGTCCCATGTACCAATACATACTTACCCTCAGTACTGGAAAGAGGGTAGTATTAACTTTAAGCCCTTTAAAAAGGGTCAAAAAGTTGCTCGGAAAGTCATCCGAACCGGTCCCAGTACTACTATGAAGTTCCAAAGTCGATGGGAGGGACCATTCATAGTTGAAGAGGTGAATCGTAACCGTGTTACCTATACGATTAGGCGAGCTAATAAACCTTATGACCGACATCAAAAAGTCCATTTCTCTCATTTGAGGGGGTGGATTGAGATTCCCAATTACTTAAGAAGGTATCTTTCCCGGAACAAAGAAATCAGTGAGATGTTCTTTTCTGAAGATGACGAATTGATGGAGGAAGAGAACGATCCTGATTTGCCAGATCATAACTCCGAGGCTAGTTATGAAGCAAGTGAAATCGGGGAAGCATTATCTGAGGTTCCTCTATTCGATAATAGCTTTGACCACATTGAAGAGGAAGATGCAGACTTTGAAGGATTTTTATCTTTCAATCCCATAGCTTTGGATGTGTTTTCCAAACTCCCAGATTTAACTACTAGGATTATGCAGCTACAAATGGATAAGAGTGAAGGAGTGGGTCTCCCCACTGAATTGTCTCCCTGCTCGTCACCTGGTTCTGTTAGACCGCACTCACCTATTGTGAGGTTTTCATCACCTATAGCGGAAATTCATTCCGAATCTACTGATTCCTTTGTTAATTCAAGGAGTCCTGAAAAGTCTGGAGAGTCGTCGTTCGATAGTGCTCATACACCTATGTCGGATGCTGGAGCATCCGATGAGTTGGTGTCCACTGGTGAAGAGGAAATTCCAACACCTTTTACGCCCTCATTAGATTTTCATGATTTATATGCTCATGAGTACCCTGTGCAGTTCCAGTACCCCTCTGTTCTTACTTCTTCTTTTGCAGATCCTAATGAAGGAGTTGCGGCGTCACTCCCGCCTTTAGTAATGGAGGATATTAATAAAACTTATTCTGTAGAGCCGAACAATGTATCTTTCGATCAGTCCTATTTTCGAGATCGACCAAGTTCAAATTGGTCTATGACTTCAGAAAGTAATAATCCTGCTGAACCAGAAGTTCCTTTGGTTCAGTCCGGAGACATAGAGAATGGTTCGTGGAATTTTGGAGGTTCTAGTTCTTCACGTGACACTGAATTTTATGGTTTTGGACCTACGGTTTGGGAAACAATGATGGACCCACCTCTTGCTGAAGGATTGTCCACTTCGCCACCGGTGGATTTTGTGCCACCATCTTTGCAGGTTGTTGGTGAAGTGTTTGGAAACCCTGAAAATGTGCAGTTAGATGATAGCAATTTGGCTCTTTTACCATTAAGTCAAGAGGATATAGAGTATATTCAGAGACGTCCTTTTACCAGACGTATGGGGCCAGTTATTGACTTACCTCATGTGATGTCAACGCCGTTGGAATATGTGCGTCGGCGAAGACGTTCATCTCTTCTATGAAGACTGTTGTAAATACAGGAATTTTGATTTTTTTTAATTAAATTATAGTTGAAAATTTTTATTTGGGTTATGGTATTTATCCTTATAAAATTGTAGTTAATAAAAATTAATTTTGGTTTGGTTATTATCCTTATTTTTTTTATTATTCATGTTTTCTGTTCATGGAAGCCAATGCTTGAAAAAAAAAAAAAAAAAAAAAAAAAAATTAATCTTGGGTTCTTGGTTACTAACCTTATTTTGTGTTTTCAATTCATGTAAACAAACATAATGTTTAAACATGTTGGTTGGTTTTCTTGGCTAATTAATGCTAGCTTGACTCATTAAATCATTAAAATATTTTTTCATTAAAATATATAAATGGAGTTCTTAAAGGCTGACAGTTTGGTAGTGGTTAGATGACTTAAAAAGTTATATAATAATAATTTGCAAAATAATAGTAAATTGCATGAATTACAAGATACTTAATGCTCTAAAAAAATTAATGAAAAAAAAGAATTTTCATGCATATGTTATCTCGAATGCTCAGTTAGGTAATTTAAAATACTCTGGCATCATATACTTGAATTATCATTTTAGTGTATTGCTTTCACAATAAGAGTCATGATTTTCAGTTTAGAGGTTGTAAATAATTTCTTCATCGACTCTTCATAGATGATTATAAAAATTTAAAATCAAATTAATATAGATGCTTAGATTTTCATTTTCATATTAGGATTAATTGATGCCGAGTATAAACTATTATATATGACATTTACATTTTTGCACTCAACTAATCACTGTATTTTTCTACAGGCACTGTACTTTTGTACAGCAGAACTTCAGCATAATGGATTTAAAGTTCCTGTAAGGGCCTTAAACAATGGCTATTCAAAAGGAATTATTCGGATATAAAAACAAAAATGTTTTGTTCATTGCCATTATTTTGTCACCGTTTGCATGGAAGCGCATTACATAGAGGAATTTTAGTATGCATGGAAAAGCATTAATCAGAAAAATTGTAAAAATATGAGAGACTTTCCATCTATAACAGAAATTAGCCAAATGTGCTATAATTATATCAAGTATAAAATCTTTTATGACTACAAATGTAGATTACGATATACTGATCAGAAAAACAGTTAAAGTAATTAAGACCATTGCAAGATTTTATGGCAAAAGAAGATGCTATATCTTATAATGTCGCTCTTGGATACATCATTGAAGATGAATATATTAAATTGTATATAATTAAATAAATCATTGTTACCATTATATGACTGTGTTGTTCAAATGTAGTCATCATTATTATTTATTAGCTGGTTCAATTTTCATAAACATAGTCATTGTACTCCAGCATTATCCTACCACCCTTTCATAGTCAGGGTATTCATGGGTGAAAATTAAGGGAGGGGCTCAATTTTATCAGGGAGGAATATAAAGGGAGCTGTTCTCTCATTTCATGGAACCTGGAGCCTAATGCTGGAGTTTTATGATATTTGTATATTATAGTTTTTTATTATCATATTTTTCATTATTATTTATCATTTATGGTGTATTTATTTTCAAAACTTGTGAAATTAGAATGTTACTAACCAGTGATATTAAATTGCAGAAGAACTGTGAAATAATTGTAATTAATCTGTCATATTTTTCATAAAATTAGTTTCATTAACTTAGTAAATGTGAATTATAGTAACGAGAGTTTAGAAAGATTTTGTTATATTTCCAACTGTCGAAGAACTTACCAAATCAGTGAAGTGGAATTCGTGTAAACATTGTTGTTGTCACTCAGTTGAAAACATCTTATCGTCACAGGTGTGTTGTAAATCTGTAAAGGAAAAGAATTAATTTAATTAATTTAATGTAATATATTGAGTGTGAATTATAACCATCGTTATTTAATGAAATTTGTTTTATTTTCAAATCTTTGCAATTCTGAAAGTAAATAATAATATTTTTGCAGACTTCTTGTTCTGACAAACCAGAAAAGTCTCTAACATCACATCAAACATAGAAGAACCAACAGACGAGATAGTTCCCCTCGTGGATGTTTATATAATACAAAAGGGTATGTTTAAAACCTAATGTAAATAAAAGATTGATTAAAACTAGATAAAAATTACTGTAACTAAAAATATTTAATTTTAATAGGGAACTGTTCTCGGGCTGATGACCAGCCTTGAAAACTAATTTACGGGTGAACGTTGGATTGAAAATTATTCTTTGGATTAAATTATTCTCGGGATTGAACTGTTCTTGGGCTGATGACCAGCCTTGAAAACTAATTTCCGGTCGAAAGCTGATCTTTGGTTAAGAAACTGGCTTTGGGCTGATACCAGCCTTAAACTGATCGTGGGCTGAGACCAAATTCTACAACTGAAACTAAATTACAAACTTACTTTGAAACTTACCTGATATTGAAACACGGTCATATGAAAACCATACCAATATAGAAGCCTTCGTCATTTTGAAATTGTTACTTATATCATCGACTTGGAAAGTTACATCTGTTTTACACTTCATCATACCTGAAAAAAGAAAAAGAGATAAAGAAATTGTTCTGCATGAGAATTTCTACAAAGACGAATACATATAGAACTTACTGAAAATAGCCGAAGTATTCATTTGGAAGCAGGATATATATATCAAAGATAAGTATAGCGATTGTTGAGTGTGATTCACAAACACGACACCACACTTTGCTCGGTGTCAAATTAATTCCTGATTTATTACACTTGTTCATAGTTGTGGGTCATACGGCATTTCAGCTGTGGGATTGATTTCTTAATTTTTATTACGAACCAGCTAATACCCAGTATTTACATCTTATTCTTAAATAGGGACCACTTCATGACCCCTATTTTTTGTCCTTAAACCTTTTTCACAGTAAAGTTATTGTATAATAATCTTTTCCTTATCCCGGAGTTTATTTTCTTTATTATTAATATTTATTATTTTTATATTAAATCATTAAATATATTCTGATCTACCTGAACTACCATAAACGATTTATTAGTGTATTAAGAGAGTAAAAAACAAAAAGATCTTATTGAGTCTGGCGTCTTGGATGAATTCTACACCCCTGAGGTTACGTGGCTACTCGCTCTAATCCTCAGGTCCAGCGAACATACCCTACGTTAGATTAATTTCGAATGTCTCGCTATCCGACGTTGTAGTTGTACTCAAGTTGAAGTTTGTTCATCATCCATCAGGAACAAAAGCTAACTCATTGAAGGTAGTTGTAAATTGTTATTGTTCATTTATTGAATTTTTTCATAATCATTTTTCTTCAAATATATATATTGAGGGGAATAACGCAATTCCGTGGACGTTACTTCCCCTTACATAGACCCACATTTATTTTAATTGGCGCCCGAACAGGGACCTGAGTGTCTTTGGTTCGGGTGGCCGCGCTTGCGGGTGATTCTGTTCACTACGCCATCACTTTTTCCGCACCTTCGTTCTTATTATTAATTGGTTTTCTCCGTTCAAAGGAGAAGTAACAGTATTTCTTATTTGGTTTTCTTGATTTATTAAAATGGAACATAATCTTACCAAAGAAACACCAAGTTTATTGGATTTGGAGTTGGATCAAGATCCACTGAAAGAAATGGGTACGGAAAATCATTCCGGTACCTCAGCTCAAAATGTGGATGTACAGGGATCATATCAATCCCTACAATCGGAAACATGCATAGGCGCAGAAGGTGGCGCTGATGATATAAAAGGAATATTAAATATGCCTTCAGATCGGCTATTGCCAGCTCCAATGTTAAAAGATATGTTGTCCAGAGTTAAAAGGGACACACAGTTAGTAGAAGAAATGTTAGTTCAACAAGATCAAAGAACTAACATTCCAGTTAATTTTGAACCGACTAGGATGCAGTCACACGTTACTGGTGAACAACATCCTCTAGCTTTCGATATTCCTTTGATTCAGCTAGATGATAATTATAGTAAAATTCCCACGTTGCAGCATGAATTCGTAGGTAGAAATACTAACCAAATGGGTGTGAGAAATGAACCACTATTAGGTTCGCAGGGTTATCCTAACCTTATTAGACCAGAGGATGTAAGAGACAATCAGTTTCTTTATAATCCTTCTGTAGGACAAGCTAATGTTCAGTATCGTAGTTGTAGTAATCCTTCATTTGGAAGGCAGGTTCCTTCCGGATCTTTAAATAATGGTGCTTATACCATAAATCCTAACCTTGAACCAAATAACTTAACGCAACCTAACCTGGGTTATGCTTATGGTGGTCTACCCCAGTATCAAAATAGGCCATTATTACAGCCTCAGCCTCTGCCTCAACCGATGCTTCCTAATATGGCTTTACCAAATCAGACCTATTCAAGATCTAGTGGACCTGAAGTTCCTTTATATACAGGTCAGCAAATTAAAAATCATTTGGATATGCTTACAGAAGCCATTTATTTGCTGTCTCAACTTCTCAAGAATAGTCAACGCTTGAAAGTTGTAGACCCCGGCAAATATAAATATGAGGCCGAGCAAGACCTTATAATGTATTTGGGTGATTTTGAGGCTTATTGCAGTCTACATTACCCGAATTCGCCTCATCAATGGTTGAGACTCTTAGGTCGTCAACTGGAGGGTCGATTCCTTCAGTTATACAAATTATTGGTTAAGGATGATAGAAATTACTTCTCAGTCAGAGATGCACTAATCAAATGGTTTCAAGATGAGGAAATACGTAAGAAAGAGGACCAACTGCAGAAGTATCATTCTGCAAGACGAAGTCGTGGCGAATCTATCAAAATGTTCGCACTTCGATTAGAACGCTTAGCTCGAAGAGCCTACAAAGGTATAGATATGCGTGCGCATGAATCTTTACGCACTGCATTTTTGTGTAGTCTGCCTCCTCATATTGAACAAATTGTACGTCAATTTCTTAAGATGCAGGAGCTAAATAGAAAGTATAGAGTACCATGGGAAGACTTAGTCAATTTCGCAGACTCTTTGGAGGAAAATAATAGCACGGTCCCTCATTCATTCTCACAATCTCAATCAGAGTTTGTAGATAAAAATCATTCTCAGAATAATAAGAAGGATGATCTAAATGAGACCATTGACTCTGTTATTCAAATAGAGACAGTGTATCCTAATTGGACAGAAAGCTTACACGATCGGGAAACCGAGCGTGTAAGTAAATCATATCAAAATCGTCCTAAGGCCAATAATCGTAGCCCAGTTAACAAACCTTCAGGTAGTAAATACTACAGAGATACTCGCCGCAGTCCTCCACCTAAGTATGACCAACATCATGGTCGTGCACCTAATTATTCAAATAATAACGCAAGTCCCACAGGTGAGGATAAAAAGAAATTAATCTGCGAGTACTGTGAAAAACGTGGTCATCAAATGAGAGAGTGCTACAAATACTTAGGTATTTGTAGCTATTGTAAAAAGAAGGGACATATACGGGCAGAATGTAAGTCATATAATTCTGTTCCGTCGTATTCTCAGAAAAATCAGAATACTGGTAGGGTAAATTGTCCTTTTTGTCGAGGCCCTCATCCAGGGATGAGATGTCCAAATAAGACCCCTCCGAAAACACAGGGGCCTTCTCAAAAGCAAAAGAGTCCATCTCCGCGGTCATCTAAAGTTATTACCAG
>JABUQX010045451.1:0-25837 GCA_015478945.1 Trachelipus rathkii | reverse complement strand
GTTAATTGTAGATAATCCAAGAGTAGTTCAAACTGCTGGGTCTCAGCCCAAAAATAATTCTCAATTTCAATCTTCAACCGGAAATTAGTTTTCAAAGCTGGTCATCAGCCCAAGAACAGTTCCCTATTAAAATTAAATATCTTTAGTTACAGTAATTTTTATCTAGTTTTAATCAATCTTTTATTTAAATTAGGTTTTAAACCTACCCTTTTGTATTATATAAACATCCACGAGGGGAACTATCTCGTCTGTTGGTTCTTCTATGTTTGATGTGAGGTTAGAGACTCTTCTGGTTTGTCAGAACAAGAAGTCTGCAAAAATATTATTATGACTGTGTAAGTATATCCCATATTCTATTAATAATTACATCTTTAAATATGAATTACTTGCATCAACTATCTGAATCACTTTACATTAAATTATATTAAATTAATTCTTTTCCTTTACAGATTTACAACACACCTGTGACGATAAGATGTTTTCAACTGAGTGACAACAACAATGTTTACACGAATTCCACTTCACTGATTTGGTAAGTTCTTCGACAGTTGGAAATATAACAAAATCTTTCTAAACTCTCGTTACTATAATTCACATTTACTAAGTTAATTTTACCCAACAATTTTATTTGACAACTAAATGAAATATATATATATACTATCTTATTTATAATGCGGATTCATTCAGATTTGTCTATTGGTTAGATAATAATATCTAATTGACACCAATATATGAAATAATATAATATACACTAACATAAAATTGATAAAAGTAATATATGAAAAATATGATAATATTATTATATTGGCTTAAATATACATAAATTACAACTAAATCTTCTATCAATCTTTGTTGATTCTCTGAATATTAGAAAATAGCTACTGTATTGTTATTCCTCCACTGATATAAAATATTGAGCTCCCTCCCGTTTAACTTGTGTCAGCCACATGCAAATAGCCACATCGCCAACATAGTGAAAGGTGTGGACCAAAATTTCTAAAGTTTCAAAAAAATTCCTAAGTTGGAATAAGGATATTATATGCATGTGAAGAGTGTAAGATGTGACTATTTGTGATTATAATGACATTATAAGCTCGAGGCATAGAGCTTACAATGAAGTGAAATGAAGTACTTATTGTTAGCAGAATTAAAATTACCATGACCAATATGATTTAGATATCGTGTTTATATTTAACAATACTAATAACTCTCAAATAGTGTTTAAATTAATAACTTCTCTCTTAATTTGGTGATAGAGTGTTTAAATTTATAACTTCCCTCTTAATTTGGTGAAGGTGTTTAAAAATGTGTCCTAACTTCCCTCTTAATTTGCATTATATACCAATATATCTTATATTGCTCAATGGGTCTTAATTTAACTTTAAAGCATTTGAGTTGATCTAGTGACATTATAGTCAGTAAGTGTCAATAATTTTGTTTGCTAAAAATAGAAATATGTATATCTAATTAATTACTTGATCGTAATCTATAGCAGATTTGGTGACTAATTCTATGTATATAGTAATGTGAAAAGTGTACTATTCGAATATTCATTGATTCAATGAATTTTTAACTAGTGAGCTTTAAACTGATTTATCTCTTTATTATACTAAAATTCCTCTATGTAATGCGCTTCCAGGCCCAAAGACCGCTTGACAAAATAATGGACATAGAATAGAAAACATAAATCATTCAATCAAACAAACTGTCTGTACAGTAGAGAGAGCAAAAAAGATAACTTTCTTTGTATGGTTCATAGCCATTTGCTATTGCAGTCCTTGGCTTTTCTTGACCAAGATTGTATCCATAAATTATGATGTCAGCTGGGTTAATCTTGTCTTTAGGCATAACTTCACGCATATTTCTCATGTGCACTGGTATGAAAATGGTATTAAAATGTACAACAGATGTGATTTCTGTTTAATAGTTGAGTGCTAAAAAATAGTATAGTGCCGTTACCCACCGGTCGATAGTCTATGAATAGTTTTATACTTCGGGCATCTATAAAGCCCTTGTAATCATTGTAAAAGTGAAAAAATCTAAGCAGTCTATATAATTTGATATTTAATGTTTTATATTTTTGTGTTTGGTTTGTTCTAATCAATGCATCGAAAGAGGTCGCACATGAAGAATATTATTTAACAACCCTCTAAACTCGTAATAGTATCATATATGTACTCTCTATTATTGGTGAAAAGCCCAAATACTACTAATACATGTATAATTCAAATAGGTATATGATGGACGCAGGTAGGTTACTTTTTGAGAATTACCCATAGTTCATTGTCTCAACATCAGCTACGAATACATGGAAACATTGCCATTAATATTTTGCTATGCGTTTAATTTTGTTCGTTAAGGTAGTCAGTTAATGAGTCATCGATATGTTTAATCAGCAAGTAATCCACTGTGTTATTTTGCACAAGTGAATGTAGTGAATATTAAGACGTTTTGAATAAGTAAATCAACCAACTTTACCTGAAACATGGTCGCTTAGAGGACACTCCCGAGTTATAATAGAATTTTAATGAACAAAATATATTTAATTGAATCTAGATGAGCTCAAGAGTCGTTCGGCATTATAGGCAACAAGAAACCAACCAAACCATCGATCTTAAAACGATTATGTTGGGAATTTACAGTTTGTATATTTTGAATATGAGAACAACTAAGTAATAAGGTAGTAACCAAGAACGCCAGAGAGTAGATTTTCTTTTTTTTTATTCTTTTTTGTCCAAGACATTGGCCTCCGATGAACAGAAGAGACGAGAATATGACAAAGAGAAAATAAGGATGTAAGCTAAACCAAACCAACAATGTTAGATTTTTATAACAATAATCAATTTATAATATAAGGAAAAATCAATAAGCTAATGAATGAAAATATTTGTTCAACTATAATTTTAATTAAAAAAAGAATCATATTCCGGGGTGTATTTAGTACAATGCATTCTTCATAGAGAGGTGGATAAAACGTTCTTCGCGCGTACGCACATTAAATTATCCATCGCAAGTTTGAAACATCACTAATGAGGTAAGGTCTAATAAGCTTTTACCATACGGTCTTGTATAACAGGTAACGTCTTACTGAAAATAATACTATCTAGGTTATTCCTCTGACTTAATGGTAAAAGAGCCAAATTAGCTATCTATCTAACTAGCACATATTCAGGTGTTCCAGACATTCTTCACCAAGCAAACCTGATCTAAGAGATGTGCAGCAGATAAATCCAACCGGATGGCGGTAAGTGGGACCAAATCCTTCAGCGAACCGGAGGTGGAGGGTCCATCAGTTGATCGGTCCAATACCGTAGGCGCAAAAACCATAAAAAATTCGAAGCCTGTCACGTGAAAGAGAGCTAAAGCCTCCAAAATTTCCCACGCAACCATTCTCTATTGTCTTCCGGAATGAAACCAAAGAACTTTGGTTCAGGCAGGATTATTTACTTCTGATAGTCATAGAACACAATGTTTAAGCGTGTGTCTACAGACTTCTACGAAATAAGAGACTGATCGAAAGACTTACATGTGTTTCGGCTCTTACTAGGAATTAAGTTTTATTAATTATCCTCCATATACAATAAAAGGGGAACAGTTGAACGCCGCCAAACGTCGTGATCTAGGATCATGCAAAAGAAGGAAGTAAAGAGTGAACAGAGGGCGGGAATACTGATGGACCACTGCCACAGTATCAGCATGGAGGCTAATGAATCATGAGAAATCAAGGAGGGAACGTACAAAGTGTTGGATTTCCTCGTTCACCAGTTGGATCCCAACTCATACGGATGACTCCTCCAGACATCCGACATGGGTATGAGAAACGACTAACTTCGAACGAGCGACTCTTCAGACTTGTTCAGGGATTATTCCTGTGATGAGATTACATCAGGAAGGATTTATCTAGTAGAGTCGGAATGAGATTTTTTCCGACTATTAAGGTGATTGTTAAAACCTCCACAATAGGTTGAGTGCGTTCTATAAACAGAACAACCAGGTTGTACGAGCAGTGGAGTATTCATGTAGTCAGGAAGGAGAACCCATGCTTCCTTTCACTCTTATCCATTTTTGTAGCTGTCATATAATTGCCTAGTATATAAATACTGAAGGAGTTATGGAAAAACACAATCAGAAGAGCGAATGGGATGTGAAAAGATAAATAAGTCTCAAAGTCTGCGATCTTCCTCGTTCAATGTGGTCAAGCTAATTATCGAGATGGAGAGGGAACCTCAACTAGATTAAATGCTCTCCGATTCACTTGCTTGCAAACTATAGCCTCGGATGTCTCATGAATCTGGCAAGATACCAGGGATCGATCTGGCTTCATCCAATCATATTCGTGCATCTTATCATGAAAAAAGATCACATTCTCACATTATTCTTTGTTACCGTGGATTACAGATATCACTTTCTTAAGTAAATTCGTGATGATCAAAATCATCATCCCCCTCAGATTTTTAGACAATGAAGTGACAAACCTTACTTGTAATGTGGAGCGATCAGAAGGTATATTCGCCTAAATCTGATATACCCTAGAGTTAAACGAACGTTACGATTCACCTTGCTTCTAGAACTATGGAGATGTCCCTGCCCAATTTCGACTTTGGAACTTCTTTTTTTTCCAATAGTAGTACTGCGCTACCGGATTCGATGACTTTCGGAGAACTACTTATACTTGACCTTTTTAAAGGGCTCTACGCTTAAATGATCTTAGCACAATCTTTCCAGTCACTGAGGGTAAGTAAGTATTGGGTATATGTATGGGCGACTGTTTTTTAGCTAAAAAATCAGAAGGGTTACATCCCCCAAAGACACCTAATGATTCACAGTTGGTTATATTTAAATTATGATTTGAATATGCTAATTTTCCTTCACCACCAATTTGGCAGGTCCTCCGCTCAAAAACGTCATTCAGCTTAACAAATATAATTAGATATACAGACTGCCGATTAATACGTTCACACACCCCCAGTTACTAGAAGATGACAGTACGGATGACGTGGCGGTAATAGTGTTTAGATATTGTGTCCTTGCGAGTACTTGTTGAATCGTAAAGAAAACAGGTGACGTTGAAAAACTCAGTGCCATTATAATTGAAATACGATTTGACACTTTGGTTGCAATTCATGTTTTTAATAAATTTCTGAGAAATTTAAATTGAAATTCTATGAAATCTGTGTCAAGGAAAAAGGCTACTTGAAAAATATTGTTGTTCTATACAATTTCCAAATTGATATGTTTTCTCTTCAAAGTTTTAGGAAATCTGCACAATAACATGTGCGCAACAAAGTCAGAGGAGATGTTTGCAAGAGAGTTTAAAAGGACATTGGGATGTAAAACATTCGATGAAATGTCTTTTGCTTCTGATCAATTGTTGTGCAAAAAGAAGAAGTACCACTCGGAGATGACGGGTTAATCTAGTGGGTGTGCCAGGATTAATAGTTAGTATATACCAGCTGAAACCAATTGTGTTCCTACCTATGTGACGCATGAAACTATGAAGATTCAGACAATATGGCATTTAGAAAATCGTAAAGGGGGCCCGGAAAAAACAAAGTGTGTTTTGGTTATAGATATAATATCCATTTCTCAAACAAAAGAAAATTTTAATAATGCAAAGCTAAATTTTTATTACTCTTTGACACGCATGTCCAACATGATTACAATTTAAGATGAACTTCGGATGACTCAAACTTATTATAACATCACAAACCTAAGATGTACGGATAACATATCCAGACGTTGATAATACAATGAAATGTCGTAGTTAATTCTCATGTCATTTTGCAGACTTTTGATACTTTTAACTCAATGTGATGTTATCCGTAACGGGTCATGTACATAAACACTCCCACAAAGAGAAGAACTTAGCAAGAAAGTGTTTCATCCATCGCAACCACGGTTTATTTCTCTTCGCCTCCAGGATAAATCAATCTTTGCACCGAGGTCCAAATCATGGATAAGAGCAAGACATCAGTTTTCTCGACGGACGCACATATGGTTACCTAGGATCAGTGTGCAATCGACTCCTTCATCTTGTTCACTGATGGGGGACAATAAAATAGGCAAGCAATAGCTTTAGTTACGGATCCCGATATGATAAATATTAACTCTTAATTCACATATTAGATGAAAAATTGAGGATCCTTGCTTATTAGACAAAGGCCAGCTTATGGCGCTTGAGCACTCAGATCGTGCGGGAAGTTAATTTTACATATCACTTGTGCTTTCAACAAACCCAACATAAGGAAATGACTTCTATGAGCCTCTAATAAAGAGTTATTTCTACAAACATTACTTAAATGAGCTAGATTTTCTACATGACGAAGAGAGCTATAAAAGAAATTTTATCAATCGTAAAATTAAGATTTTTCAGGGTTCAATGTCAGCCCGACAAATTTTTTAGGAAGTTACTTTGTCAATAAAGAAGTACATCTTCTTTTCTTCACGGTTAATCCAGTTATTATTCACAGTCCGGTCGGGAGAAGTCCTTTGTATCTAATCTTATAGGTCTCCACTGGACGAGCCTCATTTCTCGTGGGAGATATGGGGGAGCTTTCAAGAACCGGTTGTGAAACTAATTTCCCGGAGATACGCTCCGGGAACTATCCAGACGCTTTTACCTTTACGCCATGACAGTGCCCTACGTAAGATTTTGGTGACTTTAAAGACAATGTTCACACATGGCATCCAGTAAATTATTATTTTTTCCGCTTGTGGTGGGCTTGATGAGAGGTTTCTTCCGAATCGTTTAGCAAATCGCTTAGGATCTTCCTCCTGCGTCTGCGAACTGCTTTCCAACTACCTCCAGAAATAGGGTTTCCTGGGGCGGCCAACAGAGCCTGATTCCGCTGAGAGTTTTCTCGCGATGTATATACGCACTTTTCACTACCGCAGATAACGTCATAACATATCTCTCTCATTGAAGTGTGTTATACACTTCAAGGTCTCCTCACAGTATATTTTGATGTGTTTTTGATGATCTTAGTCGTTCGCAATGATATCCCCCTCTGAAACATCATCTTTCAGCTATAGTGCAATAGCTGTGGACATTGCACAGGCATATACTTCTAGAGCTGTTTGGCATATCAGGCTTTCATTGGTGGGAATACTCTGAAAATCGTGAATTTTTCTTCCGCACGGAAAATTCTTATCGGTCTATAGAGCGCCGGCTAGAATGCGCTGAGCGTACTTGGGACGCTAGTATAATGTGATCTGCACTAGGTCTCTGCTCTGACGCACTTCTGTGTAGCAAAAATGCTCGGTGTTCTCGATCTCGTCTATATAGATCGTTATTCTATCTGTCGCCTATGTTCGCCCGATTTCCTTTGTTACAGATATCTGATCTAATAATAGCTAAGTATTGTTCGTTTGCGACTCGTACGTTCTCAAAATTTGAGTGCACCCACTCTTGTTGACACAGTGACACCTCGCATGGATTCTGTCGAATTATTATATCTCATCTCAATTTAGCTTTGGTGGCAGCATCTCCGGATACTCTTGTTATCTTGTAATTCAATAATGCTAGATGCAATCTCTTGCGTAGTGATGTGATATTTTAGAGGTGTATGGCTGTGAGAACTGCTATCTCTCGCAGCTCGAGCACTATTCCTCCTCCGGTGAGCCATTTTGACTCCACCTGTAAGAGTTTGTTAGTGTCGTTATATAGTCTCCTTGAGACCAATATAGGCGATTATGATTCAATGGCCATGTTATAATAGCTTTATCCAAAAATTGTGGTCCCACATTATCTCGGTGTTTCAATTAAGTAACATCGTTGATCAGAGTTTTTTTTGACGCATGTCTCAGCTTTCTGCCTTTCCACGGACCAATACGTTCTTGTGGCACGCGCACTAGTTTTAGGTATGCAGCTAAAATTTCTTCGCTGATCGTCTCGCTAATTAATGTTATTAATCTCGAGTTAAAAAATGCTTTCTGAATACTTCCAATATTAGAAGATCTCAACACTCTTAAGTTGTAACTTTCTCGCTTTATTCAGCATATATATAGAGCATGACAGTAAAGTCCGTACACGGTCTCTCTCCATCACAGTCTACTAACAACATTTACTACTATAACTATATACGTTTTGTGAACAGAGAATTAGGACATCTTACACAACAACACGAAGGGCGTCTTATTCCAACAATTTTCATCTTTCAGAATAAATGAATAAAATAAAAAATAGTAAACTTAAAAAAAAAAGATATTGATATATACAAGATAGAAAGTCGATCCACAATAACTTCGGATATAAAGAGAAGCAAAATGAATCTCTGAATATAGACAGACTTGAATATACAGTTTCACACAGAATATTTAATATGCTGATACCGAGAATTAGATATCAAATAATACTACTTAGAGCATACACACCAAAAAATCACGAAAGCTCGTGTGAAGTAACGAGCATTAGCGTAGAAAAATAAGAAAAATGCACGTAAGTGACAAAAGCGTTGCTATTACTTCCTTCTCACCACACAAGACGGTGATCTTAGTCGTGAAATATAACTAGACGACATATAATAGACTACTTACATGCTTCTAGATGCTCAGACTAGCTGCTTGTTTAATTCCTTATCTATCTGGTTAAAAGCTTCCCTTGCAGGTCTTATAGGAAATGTTAGACCCCGACTCATATTTGTCGCATAGCAATGATGTAGCGATCCGCCATCGAACTTTTAATAACCTCAGAGAGGACAGTCGCTTGTCCGCTTACTCAAAAGGTAATAGCGATGCGTTCTACGCATATCTGACTAAAACAAGTTATTGTATTTGGGCTTATCTCTGAGCTTTATGAGCACATTGTCTATCGAATAGTGCTCGAACATTTTCAATGGATTTACGTGCCACGATACATTTCGATACTATTGCAAGAACTGATACTTCTGCAGTTGGTCTTATACTAATTAAATTACTTGATATATTTCTCATCAATACTTTTAAATATCTCACACTTAATCAATAGTAGTGCAATCTCATAACTGCTTGAGAAGTTAATAATAATATATTTCTTATTCATTACTGTGAGATATCTAAAATTAAAATTTTATTATAACTTGATAAGGAGAAATCGATATACCTCTACAGATTAGTAATACGATATAATACCTAAGTAAGTTATACAACCATATTTATAGATGTATAAGGCGTAATATTTACATTTATATCCGTTGGTATATACTGTATATATAATCTAGAGCCGTCATTTACACATATACTTATTATACATTAAAATACTTAAACCTAATAAATAACAACTGAGTAATATAATAATTATTATATAACAGTATCGAGAAAATAATCATTTTATAAAGATGATAATATATATAATAAAAATAGAGGTGTAGTAATCATATTATTGTAGATATCTCCTTATAGTAGCCTAACTATTAATCTTTGTATTTCGCGTACTGAGAGATTGTTATCGAATAACCTTCAAAATATGGTCGTTTAGATACTATTTTTTTGAGAAGTTACGAATATATTCATAAAGCCAAATAAATTAGGTAAAGATTATATCTTACGTATAGCAATATGCTAATTATTTTATATATTGCTGTATAACCTATAATGGAATTTATTATAAAGGAATCTTCAGTATTTTCAACTTAAGAATCATTAAGTAAATTAAGATGATTTCTGATTTGGTGATAAAGCTACACTATATTAGTACAGTGAAAATAGTATATTAAGCATTCGCGTAATAAGATGCAGAGGTGCTTGAGGCTCATTGTGAATAAAATGAGCCTAATTTATTTGTAATATCTACACTATCGGTTGACGTAAGATATTTAGATAAATCTTTCACTCACGTCCATGGAGCATAACACACCCTATGATTTGGATCGGACGACATCTGAGCTCTTACAACTTGTGTAGCAGATTTCCAGCGAGTATATGAGGAGCTCATCCATGTAAGTATTATTGTCGTCGGCATTCCGAACAGGGGTCTCAAGTGAAAAATTTTCATATAATAGAACTTCCAGAATAGGAATCATTAGCCCTCCTCAAATACACTCTCCAATAGATTATCATCATCACATGTACTACTTACAATACCATGAATAATATTTAGACTCTGTCTCACTTATCATGAATGGAATTTATGAAGAATAACTGTAGTTACTCTTTGTCTTATACGTACTAATCCTGCTGATGTGATTCTCAAATATATATAGCTGATTTAAACTAATGCTAAATCTACTACTCCTAGTGGGTTTATCATTTCTATCTATACCCATTATGGGTTCTCAGTATACTTTTTAGTATCTCATACGATACTCTATGCTCTGGTGACGTAGGGTGAATTTTACTATTCATTTACATATGAGAGATCTATCATTACTAGCTGGATAGCTACCAAGATATATGAATAGGTTCGAGTGATAAGCGTAAGAATGTTGATGTTGTGATGTAACCTATTATATCTTATACGTATAGATATGCTATTTCCTTTATGTTAGGTTTTCTAATATTTAACTGCTGAGATTGATATTATATATCCCTGTCTATAAGACTTCAAATACATGGATTAACCTCTCAGCTACTTATTGCATACATGTATCCCCTACTAACTTGTGTAGGTAGGTCCCTGGTTCTATTACTCCTCAGTTGTTCATACATAATAATATATAATTAAAATTACTTTTTAAAATTAGTGGATAGACTTAGGAACCATATGACTAATACCTATCTGTTCTTTGATGGCATATGAATAACTCTACTAATACATCCTTTATTCATATCCTTAATTACATCATTTACTCGTGAATGCTACCCCTTATAATTCTGCATCGTGTGGAATGTACCTGAATATTGTATAAGGTCCGATTCCCGCATAGATTAAAGAGGTGATTACTCTCATGATAATCTAATTCTTCGATATTTTTGTGAAGCATTAAATAGTTATACCTGCAGTGATAATTGCATATTACTCCCGTACCATGTTGCTTCATGTGTAGATCTTTTGTATACCAGATTCCTTATAATATCTAATTAAACATTAGTGTTTTTTATTGTAATTATAGTAAATATTTTTATTGTTCTCATTTTTATAATAATATTATATCAATAGAAAATCAATATATAATCATATATAAGATATATAAGATTTACTGTATTAACTTTAACTCCTTAATGTATACTGGTGTATAAAAACCTAATTTAATAGTTAAAGATTCGACAGTGTGCTAGGTTAGAGTATATATACTCAATAATTAATCAATAGTTTGAATGGCGTTAGTTTGATAACAGATAATTCCCAACCTCAGCATAAGCCCTATGGCTCACCCGGAACCAAAGTACCATCTACAAGTCACTGGATCAGTCGTGAGAGCGCCAATTACTCAACTCTCGTGAATCAGTGACGAGCCGCTACCGATGCATGTAACTATGAGCGCCGGTAGAGGGGTGTACTCAATAGATATATAACGTCCACTAATTAGATATTGCAGTTATTTATATTTCTTCCTCAATATTTATATAATGATTATTGAAAGATAACTAAATTAGCATATTAGTATGATATAAAATTGCAAATGGTATCCATTGTTAAACTCACTATAATAATAATAAACAACACACAATATTAATTATAAAACTTAACCTTCAATTAGAGTTTATTATGTCGGTCTTAATAGTATGGAATGTATAATGAATCAGAATACTCATTCAATACTTATTAGACCTATTGGACTATAATCTCTCAGATCGAGTATTTTACGGATGAGCGAAGAACATTTCGAATATTATATTATACTCTTAACTTTTGGGTATAGCTGATCCAGCTGCCCTATCGCTCGCGAGATTAGTCAATAGATGTGTGCAGTAAAGAATAACCTCGACCTTGTATAACTCAGTATATAACCAGGAAATTACATAGCATCGACTATTATTTAATCAGGTCGACATTTTTTATCCATGAAACTTAAAAAAAAAAAATAACTTTTGAAATTTATAAATAGTTATATAAATAGTGTTTCAAAACTTGTATGATATTTACCGTTTTTTTGAGAATACGAAGAAGTCGAGTACTCCGCAGTGAGACCGCAAAAAGATGTAATGAATTATGGTGCCCACAGTGATGAATTTTTTGATTTTTAACTAAGGAACGCTATCCCACGCGAGCTCTAAATAACAGAAAGAGAAACTCGCATGTGTTGTTAGATCATGTTTGTTATCTTCGTCTCAAAGGTATACACTAAATAAAAACTCTGTTACCCCATCCCCTACCGGGAGACGACGGGGGGGACTTCCGTTCCCCCCTCTATTTCCCCTCGCCGTCGACTCCAACCACCTTAAAAAGAATTCAATTGTATAAAAATAGAAGTCTCAAGATAAATATTCTAATGATTCTTTTCTTCAAACTGGGAGCTTCATAAATTTCATTATAAAATATAGAATAAATATTATACGGCTAACCTTGCCTCTTCTGTCTCATGAAAAGATGAATTAATATGCAGGTAAACAATCACATGATAGACCTCACTCGTGCTTGGAAATTAATATGAAAAAGGTTTTTCTTCCTAGGATAGGGGTCATAAAGTGGTCCCTATTTAAGAATAACATGGAAATATTGGGTATTAGCTGGTTCGTAAGTATGTTGCTTGTACTTGATTCAGTAAAATAAAATATTAAGAAATAAAAATATGAATAATCTTATGTCATTAAATATTACGAAAATGAAGTTGGTGCTATTATTGGTCAACGATCAAAAATGTAATTTATTTTTCTCACCATAGCTATGCTGTTAATGATAATTTATCATGATGTTAACAATGCCTATACCAGAATTTCGGATATTGACACCGAGCAATAGTGTTGGGGTCCGTGTTTGGTTGAAATACAACTCAGACGCTAAAGGTCGCCCTATAATATTTACTTATATCTCATTTATTAGATATATATATCTCTGACTTTTTACGCCAATAATGAATATTGTACATGGACTAGTAAGTTCTATATTATTAATTACTATCTTAATGTATAAGTAAATGTTATATGCAGAAATACTCATCTCTTTATCTCTTTTTCTTTTTCAGGTATGATGAAGTGTAAAACAGATGTAACTTTCCAAGTATATGATATAAGTGACAATTCCAAAATGACGAAGGCTTCTATATTGGTATGGTTTTCATATGACCGTGTTTCAATATCAGGTAAATTTCAAAGTAAGTTTGTAATTTAGTTTCGGTTGTAGAATTTGGTCTCAGCCCACGATCAGTTTAAGGCTGGTATCAGCCCAAAGCCAGTTTCTTAACCAAAGATCAGCTTTCGACCGGAAATTAGTTTTCAAGGCTGGTCATCAGCCCACGAACAGTTAATTGTAGATAATCCAAGAGTAGTTCAAACTGCTGGGTCTCAGCCCAAAAATAATTCTCAATTTCAATCTTCAACCGGAAATTAGTTTTCAAAGCTGGTCATCAGCCCAAGAACAGTTCCCTATTAAAATTAAATATCTTTAGTTACAGTAATTTTTATCTAGTTTTAATCAATCTTTTATTTAAATTAGGTTTTAAACCTACCCTTTTGTATTATATAAACATCCACGAGGGGAACTATCTCGTCTGTTGGTTCTTCTATGTTTGATGTGATGTTAGAGACTTTTCTGGTTTGTCAGAACAAGAAGTCTGCAAAAATATTATTATGACTGTGTAAGTATTTCCCATATTCTATTAATAATTACATCTTTAAATATGAATTACTTGCATCAACTATCTGAATCACTTTACATTAAATTATATTAAATTAATTCTTTTCCTTTACAGATTTACAACACACCTGTGACGATAAGATGTTTTCAACTGAGTGACAACAACAATGTTTACACGAATTCCACTTCACTGATTTGGTAAGTTCTTCGACAGTTGGAAATATAACAAAATCTTTCTAAACTCTCGTTAGTAATTTCATAAAGTAAATGAAGAACTTAATTTTATGAAAAATATGACAGATTAATTACAATGTATTTCACAGTTCTTCTGCAATTTAATATCACTGGTTAGTAACATTCTAATTTCACACAAGTTCCAAAATAATACACAAAAATGATAAATAATAATGAAAAATATGATAATATATAATTATAATATACAAATCATAAAACTCCAGCATTAGGCTCCAGGTTCCATGAAAGAAAGAACAGCTCCCTTTATACCTACATTTGTTTAAAAATTCACATCTATAATGCTGGATACAATTTTCAATTCATGTACCGTATTTAAAGTAATACTATGAAATTAAGTTGACTGAAATGGCTTACAGTTTACATGTATACACAAAAATATCAATGAAAATATGGGTTTAGTTGAAGTTGAAACAAAGTCCCTGGTTGAAATAAGGTAAATGGATTGAAATTCCAGAGGTAGGCAGGCACATTAGAGTAATATTTACAAAATCAAAATTGATAAGTCTATATAGTTAAAGTGCTAGCCTCTACATCCTTTGTTTACTAAATCTTAATAAATTCATAAACTTACTTTATAAATTTTGAAATATAGCTTAATTTTATATTACTATGAATTTGAAATACCAGCATATTGATATTTATCAGTATTATATAAAACATTTAATTACTACCATATAAATAAACAATTTACATGTATTATACAAAACTACATCATTGATAATAAACGTATAAATATAAACAATCATAATTTGACCATACCTGACCTCCCATCTAAGCAGAGGTGGCTCTTAAGAGGGATGCAAATGGTACCACCACCCTCCAAACTAGGTCTAAAAAAATAATTTTTAGCTTCATACCTTAAATAATTCTATAAAACTGCTGTAATGTCCCTTTAAAAAGTATACAGGTGCTGTAGTTATGCATAACTTTCACTGGCCCATTACAAAATTTTAGTTCCTTTCAGTCACTCAATAAGAACAAAATGTACAGAATTGAATAAAAATAGTAATTAAGTGAAGAAAACCATTTTCTTGCATAAAAAAAAACTCATAGGTATATTCTAATAGAGTTCCTTCGACTATTTTTTTTCCCTTGTAAAGACCAAACTGAGCTGCCACATATCTATAAAGACCAAACTGAAGTTGGCACATAATGCACATATATCTATAAAGACCAAACTGAAGTTGCCACATATATCTATAAAGACCAAACTGAAGTTGCCACATATATCTATAAAGACCAAACTGAAGTTTCCACATATATCTATAAAGACCAAACTGAAGTTGCCACATATATATATCTATAAAGACCAAACTGAAGTTGCCACATATATATATCTATAAAGACCAAACTGAAGTTACCACATATATCTATAAAGACCAAACTGAAGTTACCACATATATCAAAGACCAAATTGAAGTTGCCACATATATCTATGAAGACCAAATTAAAAGTTGCCACACATCTGTAAAGACCAAACTGATGTCACATATATCTATAAAGACCAAACTGATGTTACTATATATATATATATATATATATATATATATATATATAATATATAGTATATTATATATATATATATATATTATATATATATATATATATAATATAATATATATATATGGGAAAAGCTGTAGACAGCGACCCACACATTTTGAGACCAAAAATTTTCTAAGTTCAAAAAATTTCTAAGTTCAGAAAAGTAAGTTAAGTTAGGGATTTTTTAATAAAAAATGTATTAGTGCAAGCTTGCTGCATTAATTCCAGAAGCTTAGCACTAAAAGAATTTTCTTTAAAAAACTACTTAACTTAACTTTTCTGTATGCCAGAATTTTTTTGAACTTAGAAAATTTTTGGTCTCAAAAATGTGGGTGAGTCTACGCTATATATATATATATAATATATATATATATATATAATAATAATATATAATATATATATTATATAAATACTATATATATAATATATATATTATATATATATATATATATATATATTAATTGAAACAAACACTAAACTCACATATATGTACATTAGTAATGGATATGACCTCATTTAAGGAGCATTTGAACACGGTTTAGCATGAAATCTAAGTTTTGAAGAGTCACTGTTAATTTTCGGATCCTTGTACCACTTGAATCAGCATCTGAATGAGCTTCTCCATAGTTGTAGAGTCTACAACACAGTGGTAACTTTTGCATATAGCCCACATTCTCAATGGGATTTACATCTGGAGAATTCCCTGGCCAATCAAGTACCTGTATTTGCTGTTGTCATTAATTTCTTCACCACTTCCGATGTAACTGGGGGCTAGGACCTGATGCAATATCCCAGTAGTCAGGATACTTTTTTTCCAGCTCTGGATTAACTCTTTCATAGAACCTCAATATATTGTGGCGAGTACATCATTCCTTCTATTGGGTGCAGGTTTCCAACACCTAATAACTGAAACATCCCCTCAAAATATCCTTTATTAGAGTAGTTAATCATTGATCAATATTTGACATCTCAATGTTGGTACAAAATTTAACTGAAAGTACATTCATCTTTTCTAGTTGTAGTAACCGTTACAATACATTTTAGCGATACTTCTCGCTGTACCCTGATATATAATCATTTTATTTGTTAACGAGAGGAAGAAACTAGATATCGCTTCATCTTAATACTATCTTTATTTCTAACATTGGCGCTCCAAAATTCTTCCATAATAATGTAACTTGCTAGAAACTTGGTGTTGTGTCTCACATTATATTTAGCGGACTGGGATACTCTTCTCTTTTCTGAGTGTGATGTTTTATGCTGATATAGTATCTAGGACACACAATTGAGATCGGGACAGTAGCGTGATTCGTGTGATGACCAGTTCCTATTGGGAGTGATTGGTTCATCGTGAAAACAGGCACCAATATTCAGAAAGTGACACCTGTGAACTGTGCCTAATGGAGGAATAGATTGATTTGATTGGCACATATGGTAACTCACTTATGCGAGAATAGTCCTTGTCAATATGCAATGATGATGTGCCACTGAGTCTTGCAGGGGCGATCCTTATATCCTTGCAAAGGTTCTACTCGTTAGATACGTCTATATCCAAAATAACTCATTATAAACTCTATTGGGTTTGCCTTTTTCTTCTAGTGAGATATCCATTCTTTTTCTTATTACTACAAAAATTTTCCTGTCAGAACATCTTTGATTCTATGTGATTTTCACTTGAACTTCAACTTTGATGACACAGCTTGACAGTGTGAGCTAAAAACTCACATACCCAACACGAAGCCTAAATTCTACTTCTGAATTATAATTCTAAATCGGTATATATATATATTCGTGAGATGACTACTCGTTATTATATATTTCACTCATATATATATAGGTAGCCTCATCTATTATAACTCAATAACAGCTGTACATATATCAATAACCGTTCAAATGAGGCAAAGGGTATTTCATTATTTATATTGTGTTTTTTTAGACGATATATAAAAAAGTTTCTTCATTATTTCCATTTTGTTCGATACTCAAAACAAAGGAAATCATTAGTATTTTAAATGCTTTAATATAAATTCACCATGCATTTAATCTATTTAATCTATCACATATATGTTTGTTTTCACACGTTAATTTGAAGGAGCTGTTTTTGAAAATTGGAAGTAAATAAATTTTTTTATGTGAAGGAAAAAAAAGTCCTAAGAGTGGTTTATGGGTGAGGTTGAGAAATAACCGTTGTTTGCAAAAAAAAAATATTTAGGCAAAGATGTGGATTCATATATGATTACTTCGCTGTAAATTAATTCACCTATTTTGAGTTTTTAAAAAAATATGAACCAGATTAGCAAATTTTACATTTTATGAGAATAAAATAAAATATTGAGAAAGTAGCGAAAGTTCAAAATTGTATAGAAAAGTAAACATAGAATAACAAGGTGACTAGTAAAATACCATTTTCCGTTATTAAAATATTAATTTATATTTTTTAACGTAAAGAAAATAAGAACTATATTAGTAAAATTTTTTTGTTGCTATAGTATATGTAAGAGGTACTTTTCGCTGTTCAGTATTACTTTCCAGCGAATTTTGCAATTTTTTTAATGTTGTGATTCTATTAAAAACTACAGGAGTAATTACTAATTATAACGTAATGGATAAACATACATTTTTTTTAAATAGTTTTAATGTGGTTTTCGCTTTCATATTTGGCTTGAAGTCAACTAGCTGTGGGCTTTTATACAGCTAGCTTCTCATCTGACCCAGTATTTTTCCCCGGTTGTAAAACTCTCCAGGAAGCCGTATAAAAAGGTCGTGAAGGTAAAAATTGCTTTTATATAATATATATATATATATATATATATATATATATATATAATATATTATATATATATATATTATTAATTAATATATATAACTGAGTAGGTCTCGATTTAGGGGATTATTCTCTCAATTCTATAATTGTACACAACATTACTGAATTGTTTGGGTATCCTCTGTTCATACTGAATTTAGGTTGGATAGGAGTTAGAGTATTACCGAATCATGTATTCAGCTGATATCTCTAACGATTAGCGAGCAAAACTAATCCAAAGAACCTTTATACAACATACATTCTCCGTGGCCCCTAATGGCCCTCGCCCTTCTCCAATAAAAATCTCGAATTTCACGTCTCGCAACTAACACTTTGATACACTTCCTCCTCATTTGGTTTTTCACTCCTCTTTACCTGCCTCCAGTTTCCTTTGGGGGTTTATAACTCGTGTCCTATATGATTATCACACCAAAGCACTCTTGGGCATTACACAATAATACAAAAGCTGTAAATAGTGGTGGGAGAAACATGCAAAACGGATCAGCAAACACGTAAGCCCAGGCCTATCTATATTCTGCTCTCACATTCTTTTATATATCTTTTTCTGCAAGCAGAGCTCTCTCTCACAGACAGGAAATACTTTCTCGCACTACGCGTAGTCACAGGAGCTCCCTGTCTGTGCCCCTCTCACCGTTATGGCTACTCTTATGCGATTCCGAGATAGAGGCGATTCCCTGCCATAGGGCTCTAGCAGAACCGCCAATGGCCGATGACACCATACCTCCGCGATCGTCTTTCTATACCGCTAGCGACTATAATTAATTTTAGCTATTATAATAATGGAATTGGTGTGACTGCTTATTATTTGAACTCTAGATGTGAGACGCATTCTGGTACTTCTGCCATATTATTATATTATATATTAGGTGGGAGTACTATGCTATATCGTTGAGCGGGATTATATTATTATATAAATGTATACTATTTATAATGAGCAGTTCTATATCCATTATTCTTCGACTAATTCATTATCTACTCTCTTCAATATTAATACCATGGTTCGATCGTGTACCTGTTCTCTCTGGCACATTTCAGGCATAGAGGATCATGCTTATCAGCTTATGATCAGGTGAGTATAATAATAAATAACGTTATTATAATAATTATATGGATTTAGTATAGTTAAAAATTTTCTCGTTCTACCTATTTCTACTTATCATTTCAACAGACATAAAAATGTAATTACACAATTATTTTACAAGGGCTATATTGCAATACAGTAAGTCCTTGGCGTATGGGGATGTTTATTATCTCATTGTCAGGCTTCACGGGAACCGCCTACCACGCCTGGTGGCCCTGGCTTTTCCCGCTCAATCGTATTCCTGGAACACCGCTCGGGCGGCTAAACCTCCTTGTCCCAGGGTTGCAGATTCTCTTCCATCAAGCTGGATCACTATAGTCTTATTTTCATGGCCTTAAGCGTAAATGCCAAACCAACTGATCGTCTAGGTACTAAAGCGTTTCTGTATTCATGATCTTTGCCCCTGTGTCTATCCTCTTATTCGATTCTCCGAATTAGAAGCCCTCTGTTAGTCCAGAACTGCGTCCATACTCCGACACAGAGGTGTGTCCAATATAGCTCCAGACGTCGGTACATATACTGGATCTTTTGGCTCGGACTTTTATTCCATGCTACATACCCGTCAACCCTGTGAGTTATCTACTCTCCGGGGTGTTTCATCTGGCTATGTGCCTGTCTTAAACCTTCCACCCTCTCGTTAACACTCCATACAGGTATGTGCCAACGCATCATGTCTCTAGTGACATCTGTTTCCAGTGAGATTTTTTTTAACATGTGTTCTCTCTGATACGGAGTATTCCAATCATAGATTTATGTAAACTTCAAGATCCAGCTTTCCCTACGTATGAGATTGCGTAAAGGATCAGATTAAGGACGAGAAAAATTAGATTTTTGGAAATTGATCCTTGGGGGCTATAACGATATTTTTATTATGAGAGGTTACTCTCTCGCAGGATCTAGGATGAAAATCAAGTTAATGGGTAAAGGCGGATTGGCGCTGGCTCATCGAGAAATATAGTAATTTCCCTCTCCCCTCAGTTTATATGAGGTGGCCGTTGTGCATATTCCCAAGACAGCATTAGACCACAAAACTAATCCCTCACCGTCAAGCGACCGATTATTGCTCACATAAATCATCTGCTCTCCTAGTGTTCTTCTCCTTGGGTTAAGGACCCCATTATTACATGAAATACGTAAATACGCTCAAATATATACGCATAACTAAAAGGTGCAAAGGAATTTTTATTAGAAATAATCCAGAAAAAGATGTTGCGAAAATCTAAGCATTGCATACTTACAGACCAGTTCATATAGATTCTTCATTTTATACTCTAAAGTATTCTCTCCTGACCGTTAATTTAAGAAATTGAAAGTCTCTAGCTTCATACATTACTCACATATAAAAAATAAATTTCTTAAAGGATGTCATCCGCGATATTACCAATAACTTAAGCTTATACACAGACTCTCTTAGATATAAAATTTTCCATATTATCACAAACAAAATCACTAACCAACCTACACATCTTAGAATCTTTATATATCTTTAATATTAAACTCAGACAATACTGAACAATCTTGTCAATATTCTCGATCATTATATTTCTTCCTCACCTCTCACAAATAATCTACCATATGATAATCTCTCAAAGTGGTGTCTCTGGGTCTGTGTGTCCGAGGTGGAAAATTGGTCCTTCTTAAGAACTCTGGATTACCATAGACTTTATTCCTCATCTACCGCTATTAAGTTCTTGATCTAACTCTCGCTAATCGTTGAGCAGAGTTGATTGGTTCGATATCCTGACGCAGTGCGTAAAAACTCACTGCATTTAGATAGGGAATCATGTCAAACGTTATCAGCAGGTTATCAGTGATATTACCTTTAGTCAAGAGAAATAACTGTACTCATATTGAACCATTTTCGTATTTCCACATATACTGCTCTTGCGCTAGCCCAATTGCTTGTCAAGAGCCAAAAGATAGAAAATGAGGTGAAAATGGTGGTTCTCCCGGTTAACTGGGTTGGCGGGAATATTCTATTTATTGTAGAGATATAAAATATATAATTTTTATATTTTCGCCCTATAAATAAAGTCACACAATCTCCCACCATTAAAATTTTAAGCTTTCCTTTTCAAAACCCCAAAAAAGAATTTTATTTCTTCACCTTATTTCCAAGAAGGGAGAAAGATTCCTAGTAGACAGAACATTTTATGTGTGCCCAGGTGATAGAATTTACATGAAGAAGTTTATGGAAATTAAGAGTAAGGTGATATTGAGTTGGAAGAAGGGAGGGGAAGGGAGGGAAAATGGGATATTTGAACGGGGTATGTGGCGCCCAAGTCAGTTGAAGGTGAAGCCGTCAGAGCGGTGCAACTCTACCTCAAGTCACCTATTACCTATTGCCTAATTGTGTCTTACCCTTGGAAGATTTAAAATCTGTCCTCTTTCTACTCTTAGTCGTGCTGTTGTCCTGATAGTAAGACTACTTCTTTTTATCGTGATCTTCAATAGCATGGTGGAAGTGCAAGGCCCTAGGTGAATCAAAGTCTCTTATAAACGTTTCTCTAAATATCGTGAGCCATTAAGTTAGGATAGTTGTATGGAACGAGATAACTTCTTCTTTATCTTTTTTTCTTATAGTATAATAACATAGTATGGGTTCGCATACAGTATATGGATTCTGTCATATTATTACTCTACTACATATTATTTAATTATTTACTTTTATTCTAGGAAAAGAATTTACCCACAACATAAACATACTTAAATTATTCCATACTCATATGCTTACGATGACTCGACCCTTCATTCTATCAAACTTCTATAAATTGTATATTATCAATTTCTGCTCCTACCTCTTTAGCTTCTAGAATTGCACCTCTCGTCTAATTACTTTTATATTGTCTTCTTAGTAAATAATCTTAATTTTCTCGCTTATCTGGAATTAATAGTAATTTTTTTATATACTATACGTAAATATACTAAGGGAGTCGTTACTAACTTCTTGTGAAATTATTCAATTCTTTTTATATTTAAAAAAACCCATATAAATCTTTATCTACAAATCGACTTACTACCTCTTCATTTAATAAACATCCTATTATATCTAACTTTCCTTATCTCTTATATTTTTTCGACTATATATTACTAGGTATCTTACTTACTAGTATTATCTCCATTAGTTGACTCCAATTAAATAAACATCTCCATATGTTTATATAGTATATATTTTATATATATACACGAATAATATAAAACAAAATAAATAATAAAATATGTGATAATCTAATGAATAAACATATAATCACATAAACTATGGTTGTATAGGGCATATATAATATATTATATAATAGGCAACCTTTCACCTATTATATGATCACAATCTTGGTGTACACGAGAGGTAACCCGAGGGTACTTACAGGGAAAAATCGCTTTTAAGGGCCTTCTCTCTTTTATATCGGCTCGAACCAGAGGCCTTTTATGTGTATATACGCTCGTTTCGCATGCCAGCTTTTCTCTAACTCATGCTTTGCCCCCAGAATACTCCAAAAGAACCCCAGAACTTTGTACCGAGAAGGATGAACCCAGCGTCCCTCTCCGCACCGAGGAGGTCCCGCCCGAGTCTACACCATGTACGCACGGATCCGTTTCTCATCCTCTCTCTCTCTCCCTTTGTATTGGATATTTATTATAATATAATCATAATAGATTAGTACTGCTTCTCATATTGGGGGGAGGGGGCCTCTGCGTTTCACCCGGGCCTTTTGGACCAGGGGTTGTCTCGTGAGTATCAAAAATGACCAAATAAATAGGGTACTCTATGATAAACTGTTCATGGTACTTTTTCCAGTTCAACATTGATTAAACCTCTAATCATTATTTAGTACGGCGCGATGTTGGTGCTATCTCTTTTCTATTAGGTACCGCATATAAGTTTATTATATATATATACGGGCAGGTGTTCGAATTATATAGTGATAGAAATACTTAAACTCATAATGTCTTATAATATATTATAAATATAATATTCTATAGGTAAGAGAACCATATTTTTATCCAACTTCGTTATTACTATATTATATACTAGTATTATAACCACCTAACTACTTATATTACTCGACGCTTACCTCGTGTATATAGTTCACAAGGGGTGTCTATTCTTATTAGATATTCGGTTCTTGCACACGGTATTTGTTGATTTAGATGTATATATTATATATAGTAAACCTCCAGGCCCTATATAGTTCTGTTTGCTATTATTATATAGTTATATATAAATATATAATATTAATAAATTAGATATATATATATAATTATATATATAAGTATTAATATTATAATAAATATATATATATAAAAATAAGCCGGGGGTTACTTCCTTCTTTTTCCTGCTACAATCCTAGTTCTGATGGAATTTCTTCTTTCCATCACTCTTTGTGTTTCCTTGCTGAATTTAATCTCCCTCACTTTTTTGGGGACATTCTTTGACATATATCGCAGGAATTATTTACGCTAGTGATGAAATTTATAGCGGTGCGAACACCCTCTCCCTGAATAGGGCTCCTGGCCCGTGCGTAATTTCCGGTGACAACTGTAAAAAAAAAAAAGGTATATATATACTATTATATATATATAAATATATATATATATATATATATATATATATATATATATTATATAATATATATATATATAATATATAGTATATATTTATATATATATACTATATTATATATATATATATTTATATATTATATTTATATAATATATAATATATATATTATATAATATGTTATAATATAACTAATTAGTATCTTTCTGTTTTTAAAATGTTGAGATTTCCATTTTTACAGATTTTTTTACTTTCAGTTGGTTAATTTTTCATTCTCCTGTATCCTTCTTTTGATTGAAATATGCTATTTGTTTGTTGAAATGTTATTTAAAAATAGTTTCTCTTTCCAGCATGTGTTATATAATAATTTCAGCATGTGTTATAATTTAGAAAAGTTAATTTAAAAAGTTTCTCTCGCTCTCTCTCTCTCTCTCTCTCTCTCTCTCTCTAGAAAGAAAGAAAGAAAGAAAGAAAGAAAGAAAGAAAAAAAGAGAGAGAGAGAGAGAGAGAGAGAGAGAGAGAGAGAGAGAGAGAGAGGAGATAAGAGAGAGAGAGAGAGAGAGAAGAGGGGGAGAAAGAGGGAGAGAGAAGGAGGGAGAGAGAGAGGAGAGAGAGACGAGAAAGAGAGAGAGAGAGAGCATGGTGAGAAGATGAGAGAGAGAGAGATGAGAGAGAGAGAGCGAGAGAGAGAGGAGATGAGAGAGAGAAGAGCAGAGAGAGAGAGAGAAAAGAGAGAGAGAGAGAAGAGAGAGAGAGAAAGAGAGAAAGAGAAGAAAGAGAGAGAGAAAGAGAGAGAGAGAGAGAGAGAGAGAGAGAGAGAGAGAGAGAGAGAGAGAGAGAGAGAGAGAGAGAGAGAGAGAGAGAGATTAGACTTTTTTGACGAGAAGATAAATCAACGAGATTGAATTAAATCTTTGCTTATTGAGTTAATTGCTGTAATTTGCCTTTTCATTTTAAGTTAAAATATCAAAATATTTCGAGAAGTTTTGAAAGTCTTTCAATGACGCTTTAATGAAATTTGATAAATAATAATATTATATTAAAAAATAAAGTCAGAAATTCCCAATCTCATTAATAAATAAAGATCATTAGCAAGCAGGAAAATATCTTGTAGAGGTTATACAATAAAGGAAATCATAAACTCCGTAAATAATTAATTTTTTCATTATATTATATAAATGAATTAAATTAATAAATATAATATCTCACTAAAATAAAAAATAAAAATTAACAAAAAGATATATAAAATATTAATGATAATGATCTTTGCAATTTTTTTAAAAAAAAATTTAAAGCTTTTTATTGGAAGATTTGAAAAGGCTGTACACAAAGAATTTTTGAGAGTCTCAGACAGGAATATATCCTGATATGATTGTGTCCCAAGGACCCAAGGACCCAAGGACCCAAGGGTCTCCCCTTGGGGAAACCCTGATTAAAATGTGTTTTTCATGATTTTCTTCTTTTCTTCTGCATTGTGTAAAATTTCTCGCTATTGCTGATAGTGGCATTAGTTATTGCAATAAAAAAAATTAAAGCTTTCAATAGACTTTACATACATTTTGAGACGTGTTTTAGGAGTGTTTTTATATTTGAAAGGATCAACGTGGTTATTTATTTCAAGACAATATTTTTTTAAAAAATGCTAATTTATTTTATAAATTTAAATATAAATTATTTTTATAAATAATATATATATATATATATATATATATATATATATATATATATATATATATATTATATATATATATATATTATTAATTTGTTATATATATATTTTACTAGTAATTAATTACTTAGTAACTAGTAACTACTATAAAACACAATAAAAAGAGTATTGAAGTAAGCTGAGATTTTGAGACATTGAAAGCAACCACATTTTTTTTCACTCAATTAGAAATAATAGAAGGCAGAGGTCACTTACTCCAA